>VWZI01015448.1:1072574-1109114 GCA_013396835.1 Psilopogon haemacephalus
CAAAAAAAAAAAAAAAAAAAAAAAGAAGAATAATTAATATTGCACATTAAGAAGAAGATAGAAGTCTCTGCTTGTCCTCTCACATCTTTAGGAACAGTGTCTTAGTTCAGATATATCTCTGTGCAGTCAAGGATGTCAGCGTACATTTTTACTGACAAATCTACATGTTGGCCACCCGAGAGCAGCTGGCCAGTCTGACAGTGTGGTGGGAAGGAAAGATGACAGAGATGCATAGAATGGAGCTGAGCTATTCCAAGCTCTGTAAAGAGAGCTTGGGTAAGATACAGTAGCATAAAAAATATAGCACAATATGCTCAAAAATGTCTCCCCCATCTCCTTTCTAATATGACTGAACTGTGGCGAAACTGAAGTGCATTGCAGATAGCAGTGTGGGGTGTTGAACAGCCTGTAGCTGGAGAGTGCTTCGGTTTTTATCTTCAAAGCTGTCCTGTCAAATGCAAGGTCTTTTAAACATCACAGGGATAAAGTTTCTGATTCTGTAGGGTTCGTTTTCCTCTTGGTTTTCCTCAGTCAGAAGTTAAGCCCATACGACCCCCACAGTAAGCTGGCTCCAGGATTACTGCCCTGCTACTTGCCCCATGATTTGGGGATGCTTGTATAGAGCAATCTTGATTTGCTCACTGTTTGTTGAGTTCAGTTTTCTTCGTGTTAGTTCATTCTTTCTTCCATCTTACATGTCTTGAGGCTTTTGTGGTGTGGCAGTGAATTGAATCTTATGAACTTAAAGGAAAATTGTGGCTGGGACTTGGAGAATATTCATCTGTTGCAGAAAATGCTGAAGTCTGAACATGTGAGAATTGAACTAATGAGATTTTTCCTCATTTCAGTCCCTCAGTCTCTTTTTTCAGCCATATCTTAATTGCAGTGTTTCCTGACAAAATAATCCAAGCTCCTAAAAAAATTTAAACGTGCACCTTCATTTCACTGCTTGTACTTCCTTCTACTAACATAATACAAGAAATTAAGATGATAAACCAAATAATGTGCCTTTCTGTCATCTTATTGTCAATAGGTATGCACCACACCTAAATCTAGTTGATTTCTAAAATGAAAATTCATTAAATTTCTGGAAACTTGAACTATCAGCTCCATGCATTTTAATTAGATTGTCTGTTTTTTCATTTATTACTAATACAGTCCTCTTAACTATGATTTATTTGTTAACCAAAGTGCCATAATCCGTCACTTATTCATCTTAATTTCAGCAAAATTAAAGTAGTCGCTGTTATATTACATCTAATTGCACTTGCAATGAAAAGAACGGAGATGTTAATCAAAATAAATTGAAGATAAACAATAAAATCATTAAATCTTTGCTGCAGTAAGTGTAACTAATCAGTTTTGACTTGAAGCGACCGAACACAAATAATGAATCTGTCAGTGAAGACGCGCTCATTAAATACAGCCTAGTCCGCTTGGGTCCTGCCGACAGCCTGCACCACACAGCCCCGTGCAGCCCTCCGGTGCCTCCCTGCTATTAGGGAGCCAGAGAGAAGGAGGAAATCGTGTACCATTTTCAGCACCAAATTCATCTACATGCTGCAGTTTGATTAAGTGATGATGCAAATGCCACAGGTACGCACTAACTCCTGCAAACACTGTGCCAGCAAGACTGAAAGAGCATTTGTTTTATTCAGCAGGTCAGAGATTAGAAGAGGATGGGGGAAGGGAAATAAACCTCAGAAATTGAGATATGAAGCACTTGGTTTTAAAAGTTATTAGAATATTAGTTTCACAGTAGATCAATGAAGTAGGTATTATGTTAAATAACATATGTTAATAATGTGTTTTGCACTAGTACGAGGCATTGATTATAGTCCTCTGCTATACCCATTGAGTAGGGACAATGCTTGGATTAGGACAGAAGCTGTTCATATACATGTTGTCTTTCCACCAATTACCACTTCTGACCTTACTATCTTATTACAAGAGACAATATGGGAACTCTGGTTATTTCCAAAGACGCTGTGGCACTGGCAAGGAGTCCTGTATCTGAGCAGCCTGGTGAGCAGAGCTAGAGCAACAAACACTTCCTGCTTCAGTTTTTAAATAGTTTACTTCATTATTTCAGTTTCTCGAATGGAGAATTTCTGAGTAATCATTGGTCAGCATGAATTTACATGGCAAGGAGCAACTTTTCTTAAGACAGTTTTGAGTGCTACCCTTTTGTCTGAGACAGCAGCTAAATGCAGGCATAAAAGGACAAGCAGTGGACCCAGTTCAGTGGTCCTTAGTCAGGTTTGGTTAGGCTGAAAGACATCTTTATTTACATGAAGAGCAAGCATTGTTAGTTTCTAAGCTGAAGATGATGTTTTGTATTTTAATCTTCTCCACACTGTGTTATATTTTACTTCTTTACAAATCTTGCTGTCCTTTGTCTTAACCATTTAGTAAACAATATAATTCAGCTTAAAATGCTGATCAGCGCAAAGGATGTCTGCCTTGCTCTTGGAGTCGCAACATAACTGGTCAATATTTTACACTGCTCATGCTTTCTTCCATACTTTAAACAGCATCCAGTCCAAATGATATAGTGATAGTTTAACAGTTAATATGCTCTAGCTCAAGTATATCAAAGACATACACATATTTTTTAGTTTACTTTTCATTATCTATGGATAAAAATGGGCAAGATAACCCAGTTGCCTCTGAGCAGGAGGCTAATTTCAGCTCAGTTTTCTTCTTTCTTTCTCTGTCTATAGTTCATATTTGGACCATAACAAAACAGAATGATCATGGGACAGCAAGGTTTCACAGGCTGAATTCAGAGTTGGATGACTGCTAACCAAGTTTTTTCTCCTCTGTTTTTCTCACAGTAGTGTGATTTGACTTCTATTCATAATTAGCATTTCTTTTTTTTTTTCCTCCCTGTTTTCTGTTTTAAATAAAAAAATCTATCTGGTGGACCTTATATCTAGTTTACGTTATGCATCTTTCCAGCATTTATAACGCTTAGCTTGGGATCCGACATTTCTCAAGGCACTCATTTGGAATGATTTATATGGGCTTTGCTAGTTCAGTGCCCAGTGGGTAATTCTAGAAATTAAATATTATCTGTTTTTTACTGATGTAGCTCTAAACACTTAACAGAAGTAGTAAATATTACTATTCCTAGTTTATAGAAAAGGTAATATAAATAAAGACTGAAAAGTGGCTAGCAGGTAGGAAACAGGTACTGATAAAAAATTAACAAAAGGATGGACCTGATCCTTCATTAGTCAAAAACTCCTACTGACTTCTGTCAAAATCTGCCTTGAATGAAAATGATAGAGGGCTCTGGAGCTGTATAGTGGCCCGTGTAAAGTTAATCTGAGAGTCTTATTTCAGTGGCTTTCAGCAGATCTCTAAAAAAAATTCACCAATACAAGAGGCACTAATTGGACCCCATGTTGGGAGACTTCGCAGAGGAGCTTACAATTGAATGGGCCTTGGAAACTGAACTCCCTCTCCTATCTAGATATGGCTCCTTGAGGTCACAGTTAAAGCACACCAGGGGGTCAATGTCGAAGAAGGTTGCTTTTTCTTTACTTGTGTTTTACCTTTCCTGTAGCTAGAATACTTCAATAATATTCAGGCTGCTCAACTTATCACTTTCTGCTTGCTCAATATTTTAACTATCTTTTGGGATTTTGTTTGTTTGTTTGAATGTAAATTGCTTGAGACTTTTTTCAAGGAAACTATGATCATCCATAGTTATGACCTTGAATAACATGCAGCAGATACACAATGATTAAGGAAAAAGTGTGGACAGCCTGCAGAAGAGGAAAGATTGAAGGAATTCTCTTTAGACTCATTCTGAATAACAGCTGAATAAAAGGAGACAGGTTTGGAATAAGGCAATCTGAGAGCTGTAAATGTAGGAATGACCACTGAATCTGTGTTTGACAATGAGATTACACCAAAATAAGATTTGGCTGGAAGCTAAAATACAGCTCCATTAAATACCTCCATAAAGTTTGAGATGCCATGTCTGGATGAAGGATACGTAAGGAGATTATTAAAGATGTAACAAAAGAGCCATGAAAAGGACACGTTCAGGGAAATTAAGAAGGACAAGATGTAAAAAACTAGAATTCAATCAAAATTTCTGAATGATGAAGTGCAAAGGAGGATGAAATTGGAGTAGTAGTTCTTGGCTTTGACAGAGAAGGTGGTTGTGCTGTATAGAGACCAAACTCTTAGGTATTCAGCTATTACAATGCTAGTTTGTGCGCAAGTATATCACTACATTTTTATACCTATGGATGGACACTTTCTTGGTTTTGTGCTTGCATGCATGCATACCATTTTGGTGGCTAATCAATGATTTAATAGAACAGAACAATAACTATTACCCTTCAGAAGGTAGCAAAGGAAGTACACATAAGGGATTCTTCAGAACCAGCATCACACTCAATTGTATCAGGAAGTAATTTTGAGCATAACAATGTAACAGATTATAATCTTGGCAAAGCAACACAAGTAAATCAAATGCCAGGACCTCTCAGTTATGGAAAATTAATTATGCAAACTTGAGCAACATGTGCTTTCCCAAGAAAAAACTGCAGCTTCTCTCTCACCAAATGTTTTTCAGAATTTGCTATGTTTTATTTCAGTAGATGACTGGATTTACTACCATTTCCTCCAATTTCCCACTTTTTAACATGATTCATGGATTATTAAAATGTCATTTAACACAGGTAAATATTCAGTTTGGTTTCCCTTTGCACAAAGAACTAAAATTTAAACTAGCAATGCCAATAAGTTTCAATGCTGCAAACCAGCATGTTCTGACCTCAGATTAAATCCAAAAATCACAAAGTGCTTTAGGAGCTTTATAGACTATCACAAAGTATGTAAATGGAGCAGAAAGGTGGGAAAATTCTTGTCACCTTCTTATTACTGATATATATAGACCTCTCTGTGGACATTTTCCAGAACTACCCTTCAACCTGTCTATGCTTTAGTAGACATACTGATTTTAATCTCGTTATATATTTTTGTTGGTAGTTCAGAAATGTCTTTCTTAAATCCCTATAGAATTTATTGATTTATTTTCTAGTCCTAGGAGCCTGTTTATATTTAATTTGTGCATTCGTTGCAGCACATCTTTTAAATTCCTGGGTTGACAAAACCTCCTCTACATTACATAACAGGAGGAAATTTGGTATATCTGCTTTCCCAACATTCTTTGCAGAAATGCTAATGCAAAAAAAGTAATTTACCTTCATTTCAGTGTCTCTGCATTCTCATTAGCTTTCTTACTTTTCTACCAAATAGCCCACTGGACTTACAGAATCTCCTGCAGGCTTGCTGTTTCTTAATACTTGAGAAAATCTTGTTTTCATGTCAGGCTATCTGCTCCTCAAATCCTCTGTCATCCTTCTAATCTCCACTGTGCATTTTAGTCACTGCATTTTATCCCTGTTGACTTCACAAGTTAAAACTCTACGTTCAGAAAAATACATGTCTGACTATAACTAACTTCTTCAAACTTCCTGTAGCCTTATTGCTCATTTTTGTTTGTCAGCTTCCTTTTTTGTTTAGAATTATGCATGCCTTCTGTTACACTGTTATGGTTGCTCAAGTAGCCTCCATGCTGAGTCTAAGGATTTTAATTTCCTCACTTTTGACTTTAGGGTCTTTTTAACTAGCTTCCTCATTTTTTGTACAATCTCTCCCCTGAGGATGTTGAAGTTAATTATATTGTGGTCACTATTACTTAGTGGTTCAGCTTTACTTACTTTATGAACTAACTCTTGTGTATTACTTAAGAGAGGCTTTTCTTGACTTAGTTCTTTATAGCTCTAAGATTAAAACAGCTAACATATGTATCAAAACATTTTTTTTTACATCCTAGCAAAGCTAACTGCAAAGTCTAGAAAAAAGGCACATATTTATAGGGGCAGTAATGGCAAGGACCGAAAGCATTACTGTTACACCGGTGAAATGCCACCTTATCTTCATTAACTGTAAGTCTAGAACAAATCAAATCAATTAATGCTGGCTTGACTTAGAGGCATGAGCATTGCAGCATGTTGATATCCCCATCATATAATTTTAAATAATGCCATAAAAGAGTCAGAAATAGGTTTGAAAGAGCATTTCCAGCAGGATGTTACCTCCAGCTTAGAGAAAGGGAAGATATTTCCTTGCTTGCAATACCATCTGCAGCAGTTTACTATTTAAAGTTCTTCTCCTGAATATGGAAGAGTTTGGTGTTTCCTAGCACATGGTTTTACCTCATTATATCTTGATGTTGCATAGTTCCATTAATTACATGAAATGGACCTTTTATGAAGTATAAAATGAGCAATGATGTTTAGAGAAGTGCATTTTGATTTGTGTCTTGTTTTTTCCCCCCACCAATACTGAATGGAATTGTTAGCGTCAGATAACTAACCAAAATAACATCTATAAATAAATGAGCATTTTTATTTTTCTTAAATTATAGAATCATAGTATGGTTTGGGTTGACAGAGGCCTGCAAAGGTCATCTATTCCAACCCTCCTGCAGTAAGTAGGGGTACCCTCCACTAGATCAGGTTGCCTAGAGCTCTACTAAGTCTGACCTTGAATATCTCAACTACCTCCCTGGGCAACCTGTTGCAGTGTTCCCCCACCCAGATGGTAAAGAACTTGTTCCTAATATCTAATCTGAACCTATTTTCCGCTAATTTAAAACCCTCATTGCCCCTCATCCTATCAGTATAGACCTCTGTAAAAAGTCCCTCTGCAGCCTATTTGTAGGCCTCCTTAGGTACCGGAAGGCTGCTATTAGCTGTCCTCAGAGCCTTCTCTTCTCCAGGCTGAACAACCCCAGCTCCCTCAGCCTGTCCTCACAGAAAAGGTGTTCCAGCCCCCTGCTCATTTTCATGGCCCTCCTCTGGACCAGCTCCGTGAGGTCCATGTCATTGCTATGTTAAGGGCACTAGAGCTAGATGCAGTACTCCAGGTGAGGTCTCACTGGACCAAAGTGGCAGAATCATCTCTTTAGATGTGCTGGACATGCTTCTTCTGATGCAGCCTGAGATGCCACTGACTTTCTGGGCTGCAAACACACACTGCTTATGTCCAGCTTCTCATCCACCAGCACCCTTGAGTCATTTTCTGCAGGGTTATTCTCAATTTCATCATCCCCTAGCCTGTACTGACATCTAGGATTGCTCTGATCTAGGTGCAGGACCTTACACTTTGCCATAATGAACCTCATGAGTCTAGCCTCAGCCCACTTCTCCAGCCTGTCCAGGCCCCTCTGGATGACACCCATCCTGTCTTTGAGACTTATCAACCACACCACACAATAGCTTCCAACTCTTGCTGTTTGCAGCCCATGCTGCATAGGCTTGTGTGGAGGTTTCAGCCCTGTTCACTGATGCTATGGGTCACTGTCACATCCTGGGTATATTTCAACAGCCCACACTTGGGGAGAGCAATGCCCCCTTGGTGCAAGTTTTGCTAACGGTTCTTACATGGGGTTGTGTGCTCAAACCCTGTCTGCCCATTATCAGAGAAGTCTCCTGTATAGTTTGGTCTAGCTTTGATCTAGCACATGGTCCTTAGCAATGCTGCTTCTGAGATGGCTGCCTCAACTGCTCTGAAAAGGTACACTTTGGAAGAAAGCTCTTCTGTATTGTGAACCTCTCTGTCTGTCAAGAATAGTGCTATGTGTTCTAAAAAATTAAGTAAACAACAGACACTCATCAATGACAACAAGCAGACAATCCCCAAGTTAGTCAGGGACCTCTAAATTCTTAATAAAATGAGTAGGCTTTTTCCCTAACCAGGTACTGTACATGAGACACATCTCATCTGAACTCATTAGACAAAAAGGGATTATAAATATGAATGGATATATCTGGAACTTACCCTTGTGTCTATCATGTGTAACATTACTGATGTCTTCTGAACATCAATGCAGGAAAATCAGTAAAACATATTTGTGGGCCATCAATTCCATTTTATATATGCAAGTTCAGAACAGCTACTGGCTGTTTAGGACTAGCTGTTGCCAGAAAGGTAAGTTGGAATGTCATCCTTGAACAATCATATGGAATTACTCTAATATGATGAGTATAAATTACATGAGACTCAGGTCTCCACTATTTAGTCACTTACATTGTCGAAGATGGTAGTAATTTAAATATTTGACCAATGCTTTCACATGACAATAGGAATTCAATCTTGATTTTAGCATTATGCAGCTCAATTTTTCTATACACATTCAGCTTATAAACAACCACCTTACACCACACAAGTGGTATTTGATATTTTCTTAATACCAACTTAAAAATAATAGCTTATGACAACATGTTGTCTGATGACATCTTAATAAGTAGTGGGCCATCAATAGTTATCATGTTACTCCATACCATGGCATAAAGGATAAACAGATTCCCCCTTAGAAGGACAGTGAAGCTGACACTGCTAGTGGTCTTTCGGTTTATGGTGATTGTAGTGATTATATGTGATGTATGGCTCAAAACATGTTTTATTTTTATGCAAAATAAAGTTCTGATAATTCTGACTGAAAATTCAAGACGAACAGAGCTGAAAAAAAGAAGAGGATCCTGTCAGCTCTGTGGGACAGAAAAAAAAGAGGAAAATCATGGAGCTTGCACCAACACTTCATACCAAGATTTTATTATTTTTAATTTGTAGAACACGTGACAAAACAGAAAATCATGTTTGAAATAATAAACAATACCATGTAACAAACACTCTATTTTGTAAATTCCTTTGTTCCTTCTTTCTTTTTAATCCCTTTTCCTTTTCTTCTTTCATGCTACCTGACTTCACCAGCTTTAGCTGGAGCAGTCCACAGTACAAGAGTTTAGTATCATATAAAGTAAGTACTTCCCTCTGCTCCAACAACTTACGTCTTGCTGTTCTGGATTTCTCCTAAGTATCCTTGTCCTTCCAGGCTCATTAGTAACTTAGAGGGACTTGAATGTAGCAGTCTGATTTACATCAGTGATCTTATTCCTTTCAGCACAGGAGGGTTGTCTTTTCTGTGACAAAGGCTATTGCAGATATGAATAACTATTTTCATACTGGGCTTTTTTTTTTTTTTTTTTGTCTAGCTGGAATCACACCATCATAGATTTTGCCTCATAAATCTGACTTTGCTTTATAGAGCAATAATGGTACAGTCAGCACTCTGTCATCACAGCAAGGTGAATAGAGAAGAGTAACTTAGGTCAGTTGCTTCTTTATTATTGGCAGATGAAATAGTGTCTTCAACAGCTTCAGAGCAAGAACCAGATAAGCAGTGTGTTTGCACTCTGAAGGCAGTGCCGTTCTGAGAAGTCATAGAAGAGGTTTTTCACTAGATGCAAAGAGGGGCATACAAGCTACAGAGCAATGCAAACCACTGTTATTGCCTACTGTTGTTTTAAAGCTGCCTGGGTAAAAATTTAGACATTATTTCAGGGGAAGTTGAGAGAGAAGTTAACTGATAGTGAAATGGCTATGAGACATTATCAGGTAACAAAAAATACAGGAGTTCCAACAACTCTGGTAGATTGAAGGAAGAAGAGGATAAACACTGCAAAGCCAATTTCATCCAGTTGGAACTGTATTAAAAATAAAGTCAGAATCAATGCTGCAGAACATCGAATCTTCCTTGGAAGAGGCAGACATTTAATGCTTTTCATAAGATTGGATGTTTCTACTGCTTGGTATAGTATGAAGTGTTCTCTTAGCAAGAGTATTTCATATAGGCATAAAAAAAAATTCTTGTTAGTCTTTGCAAATGAGTGACTTCAGGAGGGTTTTTACAACTGGAGGAGTGTTCTCACACCCACTGTGCAGCCCTGATAATGGCAGGAATGAGATGGCTCTGCACAGTCAGTGGCAGCATGGCTGAACCTGGAGTTCTGCAGTCATCGGTTCATCTGTAGTTGTTGGACCAATGGGAGCAAACTGCCCACAGCAAGCAGCACAAGGTACAAATGTAGGTAGCCAGTGGACAGCTGTCCTCAGGCCCTTCCCATAGCAAAATTGGGGGTTTAATTTCTATTACTTCTTTAATCCACAGCATCACACTTTTTGTATAATACCTAACAAAGCTCTCCTCACCCTCCTCACTAACTGTCTTCTTTTGCGCATCCCCTGGTATCTTTGGTCACATACAGACTTTCAATCTAATCAGCATAGGATATCCCAAGCGACAGAATAACGTACTGACAACTTTCATCCTGGAGAACTATAAAATGCTTTTTAGATGCAAAGAGGATGCCTCATTGCTGTCTACAACTACCTGAAGGGACATTATGAAGAGGCTGGTGCTGGTCTCTTCTCATGAGTAGATGAAGACAGAACAAGGTGGAATGGCGTCAAGCTGAGACTGGGTAAGTTTAGATTGGACATTAGGAAAAGGTTTTTAATAGAGAGAGTGGTCAGGCACTGGAATGAGCTGTCCAGGGAGGTGGCTGAGTCACCAACCCTGGACATGTTTAAGGGTCATTTGGATGTGGTGCTTAGGGATATGGTTTAAGATGAATCTTTTAAAGTAGGGTTATAGGTTGGACTTGCTGATCCTGAGAGGCTTTTCCAACCTGGATGTTTCTGTGTGACTCTATGATTTAATCCATGGATTTCAGCAGCTGTGGCAGACAGAAATGCAGATCAGCACATGAACACGTGGTCTGCAGCCATGGATAAAGCATCTAATTCTGATAATTCACAGATCTAGGTAGTAATTTTTGCAATGCAAAGAATCCAAAGCAATTCCACAGCTATGAATTGAAGCATCACATGATCTCCTTCAAAATTAAAGTTGTTCAGAGAGCTCAGTGCTTCCTGGTTCCTGCAGTTCCTCAGCTTGGCTTCAGGTTGAACCATCTGTTTATCTAGAGTCTGCTTTTGAAAGTGATACACAGGTGAATCAGGTCGAGAATTCTTTCACCTGACCTTTACCATCAGTTACAGGTATAGGGTGATGTGAGGGGGAGTACTCATTTTTCAGTACTCCAGAATGAACCAAGTAGAGGAACTTTTTGTAAGCAACTGTCCTCTAATATTAGTTTGGATATTTTTATTTGTTTTTCCTCAAAAGAAGATAAGAAAAAAAAAAAGGACATTAAAAATAAAGAAAAATTTAATTGGATTTTTGTGTTTCTTTTAAAATAATAATTCATGTTTAGTCATTTAACACCATTTTTTAATGGTGGCAGACTTGTGAATATTTAACACTTTAATCAACAGCTTAAAAGCCAGCTTAATGACCCCAAACCAGAAAAATGTGATCACTGTTCCAGGTGATGCAAATCACAGAAACAATTAAAGAAAAAACCCCACATATTTTCTGACAAAAAAGAAAAAATCACGGAACAGGTAAAGACAAAGAACCAATAGTTCTGTTATACAGTTTAATAGTTTCTCCATAAAAATAACTAATTTTTTTTATTAATCATAGGAGATTCTGATGGGGGAAAATAGAGACTGTTGTGAGACAGTAGCACAAGGAAATGTTTGCCATATTTAGATCTTTTCACTAAAAAATGAAGAGGTCACTTGAGGTCAATCATCCTGGGCTCTTTTCTTTAGGGGAATGAGTCTCCAGCATGGCTCTTTATATGAAAGGATTTCATGGACCTGAGTTATAGCTATGGTATAATCACAGCTAAGAGAAATAAGAATAGTTATTTCTTATTTCTTTGTGAATAGAGAATGAAAAGGTCATTCAGTGTAAGGTACTTCAAACACTTGAAAGGAAAGGTATTTTACTGCTTACTTAGCTTTTTATGTACTGTATAGAAAGTATACATAATGTTGCCACACTGCTGTAGAGAAGTGGAAAGAAAAAGCCTTTTTTATTCTATGACAAAACTTGAGATACATCTGCATTTCTTATATTGAGCATAAAATCTTAAGGTTTACGAAATCACGGAAGATATGAAAAGGGTAAATAAAGAACAGTCTGACACCTCCAATACATTTCTTGGTGAGGAGTCAAATGAAATTACTGTGGCAGGTTCAACACAAACAAAAGGAGGTGCTTTTTTTCAGCTGACATGTGATTATGGTATAAAAACTCTGTGCCATAGAAGGTAGTGGATTCTAAATTAGATATGTATTTAAAAGCAACTGAAGAAATTAATGGAAGAAAAATCCCCTGAAAGCTATTATAAAGAAACAGAAACACTGGCTGAGAAAATATATTAATTTATTGAATGCTTCCATATTCTTATATGCTTCCTTAAACGTGCCTAAAACAGCATCCAGTTTTGAAGACAGAGTGCTTTTGATGTAAGGCATTAGTTATGTTCTTACCACTGTTTTGTGTGTTTTGTTGTTTTTAAATTTTTTTTTGTATTTTAAAAAATTTTCATCTGTATTTTCCAAAGATCAGTCACACTGCAATTACAGAATAGTTTTTCTTATTCCATAATGGAAAGCAAGTAGATGTAACCCATCTCCATCCATTCAAGTAGGTATATATGTTGACTTAAACATCTCTTGTTTCAGGGCATCAATGAGTGTCTCTGAAAGCAAACCAGGTATCCTAACAATGCCTGATGAGTCAGCTTATGAGCATTAAGAACAAGCTTTTTTCTAAAGCAACATATGTGAACACTTCTGGAGGCTGTTTGCACATAAGATGGGCCAATGACGTGATCCATAACTCCAGAAGATTATTGTTTGATAAAAGCAAGTTACAAGCTTGAGGTTGATAAAATAACTTGTGCTTCAAAGCGAAAAAGTATTCTTAACAAGCTTTCAGTCAGTTCATAAACATTGGTAGAGATCTTCCTAATTCTCTCTGAAATTTGGAAAACCATAGGTGGCTGTTACCATCAGTATTATTCGGGTAGTAGTACTTTCTCTTTCAAGGCATGACCGTTTAGATGAAGCTTAACTACTGATCTATAAAGTCAGCACCTTTTTCTTGCCATTCCCATTGGCTGAGATGCGGAAAAGTGAAATTCACAAGAAAACTGAGATTACTGCCTGCTTCAGAAGGGTTGTCACTGACTGAGAAGAAACGGGGAACTATCTTTTCATGCTCTGGCTGCATTACACATTAAAATATAAGTTCACATTCACCCAAATTCATTTCAGAGCGCACAGACTAAGATCTCTATTTCTATGGTGTTGAATTAAGACTTTCTGGCCAATCTGGAAGCATCCTAAGGCTTTCACCGATCTTTAAATTCCTGGATTATTTTCTTCTGCCTGAAGTTTCCCTTCTGCTCCCTTTTGTTTGCTATTAATGCTTCATCTCTTCTGGGAGGGAGATTCACAGTTAATCAGCTCATCTATTTGGAGACATTCAAAAACATTGCTCTAAGGAGAGGCCAGCAGGCATTGCTGGAACCCTTGTGTGGTTAAATCCTTCTCTTTCCTTGGGGGCTTCTCTGCCTCTTCTGCCCTTTAACTGTTACACAATTACCATCAAACCATTGGGCCAGCTGCAGACCTTAGTAACATCAACAGAACTGCCGAAAATGTAACTTAAGTAGCTTGTTTACATAAATACACCAGGTAAAGCATTAAAAAAATCAAAACTCTACAGCTTGGAATGCTAATTAGTACTAGGTAGGTAGAAAGAAAACCTTCCTGTACTCAAACAGGATCATCTATATCATGTTTAGCATCACCATCTTTTACCACTTTCACACAGAAAATATTGAATATTGAATGAATTCTATTTCATTCTTGCCATTTGGACAGCACAAGCTGTGTTCTGTATCCAGGCACTGGAGTCCAAATTGTACCTGACTATTTGCTTCATATATACAGCGTAAAATGAGAATGTACCATACTAATTCCATATTGAGTGTCTGTTTTATCCTTTAAGTAGGAGAAATTCTGACCACTCATTCCCTCCTCACCTTTCTGGTTTCCTCTGCCTCAGTATTACTGGATTTACAAGCTCACACTTGTTTTATTAGGCAGCCTTTTAAACTAGAGTTTCCACAGACTGCATTTGCTCTGTTTGTGTTACCAGACCCATTAGCATGTCTTTTGGACAAAACCTTACCATTTTCTATATACATTCCTCATTGCTTTTATTAATTAAACTTCTTTAACTATGAGTTTGAGGTAAGTCATCCTCTTCTTGAAATATGCTAACATAGTTTTTCAGATTGATTATCTCATGGTTATCACATAACCCATGCAGTCATAGTATTTCCTGCACAGAAGTTTGAGCATGCACATGCACGTAATCCAGATTGAGAAACTGCTGGTGAACAGGTACCAACATGGGCTTGACATTTTAATGTCTTCCCCCAAGGGTAGGAAAACACGCTCATTAAAAGTCAGTCACCTACAAAATAGATGTTTCACTGAGACGTATTTAAAGGCAATTACCCAATGCTGATTTTGCAAGCTGTTTTTCCTGGCATTTGTTAGTTATCAGCCACTATCAGTTCATCCACCAACTCAGCTATCAAATCCCCTCAGTCTCATTCCTGATAACCAATTTTTAATACTGTGCTTGATCCACTTTGGGGTGAATCCCTACTTCCTAATAATGCATTTACTCTGGGAAATGATTTAAATTTTAATTTGGCTCACCTAGCATTTTATTCCTTAGTATGTCATCTAAAAACTATAAAGCGTAAAGCATTCTTGCACATTACATTATGCCCCTGAAAGATCTACTCAATCTGTTCATAGTAGTAAGTTTACCAAATATTTTTAAAGCACACTAAACAGAACGGAGTAAAACTAAAACTGTCCCTGTCTCAACCTCTTCACGTTAATGCCAATCCATTCTCCAGAAAAGGCCTCTGCAAGCGTACGAGCTCACAGGCCCTCTCTGCCTTTTTTACCTTTGGCTCCTGTAGTCCCTAGCCGTCGGACACTTATTTCTGGCTGAGCCTCCTCCAGTCGGTTTCTTGTCATGCCGGGCGCCATCCGTACGGGGACGGGACACCTCTCTACAGGGCTTTCCAGAATGGACAGTTCTGGTCCTCATCTGCTCTGGGTACCAGTCCCCAGTAGATTGCTACGGACTGTACCCACACTCGTGGCGCATTTGGCCCTTGTTCAGGGGATGCCTGACGGTACAGTCCGTGACAGGACCTAAGGCACAGCGACAGGCAGGGAGGCCGCTCTCCTTCACGACTGGTTAGTGGCAATCAGTACCCCTCTGAGCACCCTTCCTGGCGCTCTTGTTTTTGTTGCCGCCGAGAGCGTGAGGCGGCTGAGGAGCGGTGGCAGGCGGGCGGGAACTGAGGCGCCCTGAGCGGAGAGGCGGCAACGGGGCCAGGCTCGCGCGTCCCGCGCGTTAGCAAGAGCGCGAGGCGCGCAGCGCGCGGCGGCCGTTGCCCTGCCTGCCGGCCGCTGGCTCCGCCCGCCCCGCCGCTCGTGCGGCCCTGGCGCACTACAGCTCCCGGCAGCCTCCTCGCCACGCCGTGAGTCGGCTGGGGCGACGGCGGCGACGGCCGGGATGGAGTGAGGGGGCGAGCGGCGGAGAGTGCAGCCCACCGAGCTCTGGCCCCCTGCCCCTTTTCTCGCTCTCTCTCTGGCCAGGGCCTATGCGGCCCCCCAGAGACCATGGGATCCAGGATCAAGTGAGTGCCCCCGGAGCTCTCCAGCCCCGCTTGCAGGCCCTCAGGAAAGCGGGAGGGCTCTGGAGAGCGAGAAGGGGACTTCCCCGCCCTCCTTCCAGCTCCGTGTGCGGCCGCGCGGGCGAGACCCCGGCCGAGCCTGCAGGCCTCGGGGTAGGGCGAGAAAGACTGGGAGGAAGAAAGCGGAAGAGTGCGTCCTACCCCCTCAGGCCAGCTCGTGGGCCGGGAAGGCGGCAGGGTGGCGGGCCCCGTGCCGTCAAACCCCAACTCAGAGGCAGGACCCCGGGGCGGGGAGCTTGGCCGTCCCCTCTTTCCTGAGGAGGGAAATGTTGTTTCTGCAAACCCGGCCATGCTCTGTAGTCTTCTGTCTTAATCCCTGTGTGCAGTTCTCCGTGTGGTAGGCACAGGGCCAGGCTGTGAGGGCAGTTTAAATTTTATCGGTGCAGGCCTGAAGGACTGCTGGGGCTGCTGGAATGGGAAAGTCCTCATTGCCAGCGCTGGTGACGTCTGTTTTGGGGTGTGGTGGGGTCGAGCGAGTTCAAAGCTTCCTTGCCTAGGTTAGAGTGTGCTAGAGGAAGGGTAGTCCAGTTCTGATATCTTAAAAGTGCATTAGCAAGGGGATTTAAGGGAAGGAGAGGAGTGATGCAGGTGATCAGTTTGTTGGGTCTGGAGCTTCATGCCCTCAATGTTTTTTTAAATTTTCACAGAAGTAGGGTCTGATTTGTTGGTAAGTCCTGTTGGTATGTTTGGTATTGTCACGTTAAAGATATCAGTTCATTTGTATGCTGTTCCAGGCAAATTCACTTCCTTTGAGACAGGTAGATATGTAATAAAGCTATCACCAAGCAGAGAGTGCTGACATCTCTCTGTGGGAAAGGGCTAACAGAGTGGAGAGATCCAGTTAGGTTGTATTTTTGCAGCAGTTTCTGTAGGTGCTGTTGAGCAATTGCTTCTCCTTGAACGCAGTGTTCTTCAAGATTACATAGGACTTTAATTTCTCACCTGTTTAACTTGAATAGGAGACTGGAGGAAATAGTTTGTGGTTTTTGATGACACATGTTTTTGTTCCCGAGCCCATGGGCTGTCTAGCTATGTGTTTCTATCCAGACAAGTGTTTTAGGAAAATGTAAGCAGATGGTGAGTGCATGTAATGATAGTTCTGAGGTGATTGCTTGGTGCCAGAAAGCAACATTCCTTCTTTGGGAGATATTGCGAGGATAATTTTTGCACTCCTTTGGTATATGGGTTCTCAACTGTCGCCATAGAAAAGTCAAAGTATGAGAAAGAGTTACATTTGTCTTACATTCAGATACTGGTAGAATCTAAAATTGTTACTATTTTGACAGCAGGGGCCGATATCTTTAACTTGCACTTTCAGGTCTTGCAGTGGCTGTGCTTGCTTGGGTCAATATTGTCATCTGAAATTATGTTGGAGAGCAGCCTGGGGGAAGGGAACTCGGGGGCCCTGGTGGCAGAAGAAGGACCATGAAGCCAGCCTTTATGGCCAAGAAGGCCTATGGCATCCTGGGGAGAATTAGAACAGATGTGGTTAATAGGTCAAGAGAAGTTCTCCCTCTTTACTCTGCCCTGGCGAGGCCACATCTGGAATATCAGTTCTGGTCCACTCAGTTCAAGAAGGACTTCAGGGAATTGCTTGAAAGAGTACAGTGCTGAAAGGAGTGGAACATCTCCTGTGTGAGGAAAGGTTGAGGGAGCTGGATTTCTTTAGCTTGGAGAAGAGGACACCGATGGGTGACCTCATTCACATTTATAAAGACATGAAGGGCAGTGTTGGCAGGACGGAACCAGACTCTTCTCAGTGATGGCCAAAGATAGGACAAGGAGCAACGGGTGCAAGATGGAGCAAAGGAGGCTCCATGTGAACATGGGAAAACTAATTCAGTGTGAGGGTGACAGAGCCCTGGAACAGACTGCCCAGGGAGGTTGTGGAGTCTCCTCCTCTGGAGACTTTCAAAACCTGTGTGGATGCATTCCTGTGTGACCTACCCTAGGTGATCCTGATCGGGCAGAGAGGTCAGACTAGATAATCTTTTGAGGTCTCATCCAACCCATAACATTCTGTGATTCCGTGACTACATATGATGACTTAATTCTTGAATCTGTTAAGAGGCTGCCTGTCAATTAAAATGTAACTGCTTTTGAGGACTTACTGAATCCACAAGCTGGGTTTATTGTTTTTGGCTTTGCATACACTTTGCAGAACAAGAATGTAATCACTTAGATGAGACACTTCAACTGGAAGACTCAGTTGAGTAGCAGTTAGAAAGTATTTATTACAGGTGTTAGGCTTCGGGCCTTTCTGTGCAAAGTCTTTCAGTGTCAATGTACCTTTCAAGATTGCAGACACAGCCTATGCCTGTCTCCAGGAAAACACAGGTGATAAGCCCATGTGAGCATTACTTTTTGTTTTTGAATCTTGTCAGAAAGCATTTTGTCTGTTGTGTGGTTAAGCAACTTGGCCTTGAGCAACAATCAGTAAGTTACTTTTTTCCACTTTGGACAGAACAGTGCATCCAAGTAGAGCAAGTGCAGTATTTCAAAATTATATTGAAATATGTAAACAATGAGAGAGCTAACCTGAGTAAGAGGTTTTCCTGGTTTGCCCTTTTGAGCTGGTGTTTCAAGTTGCTAAGTAGCTCCCTTATTGGGGTAGGTGGGAGTGTGAATGTGAGCACTATTTTATAATTGCACATAGTGGTGGTGTCAGTATGCATTGGAGCCCTAGTAAAAATCCAGTAGTCGGATCTCTTGCTTCTTGTCGTAGATTGATAATTATGAGGGATGTTAAACTCCTTGGCACATGATCAGTTGCACACAGTGTGATACACTCTGCATGAAACTTGGACATATGTGTCAGTTGTATTTTTGATGGATGTGTAGTAATGAGTCATCTCAGTGAAAGACTGATTAGAGAAAATTATCATTAGCTGTATCAGACTGAAGTGAAAGAAATCAAGAAGTTGCCAGCAATTCTGTAAGCTTTTGACTTTTGTATAGCTGCAGGCAAAAAAAAAAAAGTTAATTGGGTGTTGGGTTACACTGTTGTCTTAAGCTTTTTGTTGGAGCATGTCATACAGTATGTGCAATGCACCCTGTGACAGTGAGGCAATGGGACACAGGAATCTGTTTCAGTTAATAATATAGAATAATAGTAAATAGTAGCCAGTTAACCTGACTACTATCACTTCTGGGTATCCGCAGTACTCAAGACTTTACAAAAAAGAAAGGATTTAAAAAAAAAATTAATGATGTCTGGATAACACAAAATCTGTTCAACAAAATTGCATTGCTCTGTAAAAAACTTGGCATGTTCCTTTCCAGAGGTGGTTGTAGTTTAATGGTGGCAGAAAAGATCGATTGTGTTAATCTGGGAATGAATTCAGATATTTAACATCAAGTTTGCCATATACTGAAATGTAATATTATCTGCCTAGGGAATACAAGGCAGAAAAACTTAAATATATGCAAATTAATCAAGTTTTGAGGTGCAATTTCTGATTTCTACTATTTTTTTTTTCTGCAGCAATTGAGTACCTAAGTCTTATTACAAGACAAGTAATTTATTAGCGGTGTCAGACTCCTCTCTTATGCCTCAGTTTTTAAGTAGAATGATACTTTGTCATAAGTGCCATTACTTTTTTCCTACATGTAGAAAATAATGCTCCTGTCAGAATTGAAATAGGCTTTAGATATGTAAGGTATGTACTTCTGTACTACATGCAGCTTGGGAGAAGGACTTTAATTTTATTGTGCACAAATGTCTTGCAGTTTGGTGAAAAATAATAATTTTGATGGTAAAAAGTAAATAAATATCTTATTTGAAGCATTGTATTACTTCAATGTAAAATTGAATTTCTTATGGATTGCTTAGATTACTAAAGCTGTTTCTACATCAGAGAGGTTTGAGTAATTCATACAACCAGCATTTATTACAGAAGCAATCTGGTCTTGTAGAGCTCCTTCCTAAATTTCTATTTACAGAGAAGATTTACTGTGTATTTTTGTATGTGTGTGTCCTATGTATTCTTTGGTTGCCTGTGTATATTCACTTGTGTGACCATTGTTTTTTTAGTGATTATTGTGAGGAAACAAAACTTTGTTTGTGTGTGTTTCCTTCTCATGCTGTGGATGATTGCAGTGGGTTGAGTTTTCAGTACAATGCACAGGTGGCATTAGATGTCTGCAGGGAAGTTTAATCATAAATATGGACTGCAAAGTATACATATTATGATGTAAGTCTGCTATATTTACTCTATGAAGCTCTTATAGTGAGTTGTTTCCCTTATTCCATTGAGAAGTTATTAAATATTCAGAAATCAACAATGACTTCATTCTCATACTGAGGTGTTAGCTTGTTGAATGCAGCCTTTAATACAGAATTTCTGGCTTGGCAAAGCTAATTTAATTTCACTGTTCATAGAAATAAGTGGACATTTATAATCAAATATTAAAATATAAAATGTGATGTCTTTTTGTGTGAAAGTTTTGGTGTATAGTATGTGCTTTTGTCAGCTATGTTATACAGTGTTTTCACTAAAGTACTTGAACACAGACTCTAACATAGTATTAAAAAGGTGTTTGTTATTTTATCCATTAGTTGTAAAAATATTATAAAACTTAAAAACTTTTAATTAAGGAAACAAGATGCTAAAAATAAAGACATAAACATGGAGAGTAAGGTAAGGCTGCACAGTATATATGAAAGCAAAAGCACATTTCTAGTGTTAGTGTTAACCTGGATGTCATTATATCCTCATCCAGTTTCAGGATTGTAGGAGTGTAGCTAAGAATCTCAGTGTTTGAAGGACACTATGTGCAGCAGCTATAAGTAGCACAGAGAGAATTATACACATTTGTTTTATACCTAATAGTTGATTTGTTTGGTTTAGTTTTCTTATAACTTGTGAATGTCTTTTTCTGAAAAATGGCTACATAAGGCAAATCACTTGGGAAATGGTAGCAAATTAAATTAACATTAATTGAATTGTGAACCATATTGTTGCTCCTGTGAGGTGCTCTGTGAAACTGTAGAGTGTGATGCTATGCTACTGAAACCAGTGGTAGCTCTTTCAGCAATTTAAATAGGTGTGGGCTTTGGCTTAGAGCCACTTGAGTTGCACTAAGTAGGCCTGTGACAGGGTTAGAAATATTTGGTTTAATTCCTTTTGGTCTTAAACTAGGATTAAAATTAATAGAAATTCTCTGAAGAGTGGGCTGAACTCCTTGACACATTTATATGTTTGATCTGAGGTGCTGGGTGAGATGAGTTCCAGTTTTAAAAATCATTATTCAGGTAGGAATTTGTGTGTGTGTGTATGGTTTTTACCATTATTTTTATCTCTAACTGTAGGGCAGCTAACGAAGTTCACAAGTTAATTATACCTCAACAATTTTCTAACTTCAGATAGCTTACATTAACACATACGAGATAATATCACTATACAAGCACACATAAATTTAGAGCAGTAATTATGCAATTTGGATTCTTGGTTACCAGAAGATCTATGAATAAAATGTCACATGCTCAGACTTACAAAATCCTTATTTTGGTAAACAATTAGATTCTAATGTGTGATTCTCTTTAATCTCATACTTTTCTGAGTAGCTAAAATTGTTAGACTGAAGGATCTGACTCAAAATGTGCTCCTTTATAGAATCACCCAGTGCCATTGCATGCTTCTTACGAAACACAGTTCTGGCTTAACTTCCAGGATTTTTCCCCCCTAAGTCTTACATAATTTACTTTTTTATTTCTGGCATATTTATATCTCTGAATAAGTCTCTTTTCCTCCAACATTTACCTTTTTATAACTGGGTTTGGTATAATCTTTAACTTTCACATCTATCTTCCTATTTTGCACGTCTGGCATCTTTCTGGGTTTGACTCGGAAGTTTCATGAGGTGAAATGTATTAAATAGGGGAAATTGTTTGCATAAAATAACTTTACATCCTTTTGACTGCAGCTTCTGATTTTTTTTTTCCTTTTTCTTGAGTAAGTAGGTGTCATGAAGTTGATCTCAAGGGTCACAGTAAAGAAAATACGGACCTGGGTTGTTTGTCTCGTGTTGCGCAATGTTACTCTGTTTTCAGTTGGATGAAGAAAGAAGAGTATTCAGTTTTTGGTTTTTTTTTTTTCCTGAAAAAATCCCTGTATTTAGCACAGGGGATTGATTTGCTTTCTCATTTGTACATAAAAGTGGAATAAAAATAGTTGTTATTGCAAGTTGCACATGGAATCAAAATTAGAATTATGAGCAAAAAAATGACTCTTGTTTCTCTGGGTATCATTTTGGAAAGAGATATGAAAGGCATGGGTTTACTTTTTCTGAAAATTCTGAAGGATAGGCCTGTGATTGATTTTGGTACCTGGAAAAGCAAATTAGTCACAACAATTGAAGTGACTTAAAGGTTCTTCTTTTCTCTGTTGAAGTTTGTTAGACACGTTGTTTGTAGTGACTCATCTGAGCTTCAGTTGTATCCTGTTATCACCAGTAAGGCAGAAAGATCTGATGTGAAATCATCACGGGCTATGGAACAAACCTAGTTTATCAGGTTGCAACTGCATTGTAAGGACCGTATTTGATTAAGTAATTGAAAGCAATCTTGGAAAAAAAAATTCTCAGTGTCCTAAATGCTACTTTCTTTTTTTTTTCAGACAAAATCCGGAAACTACCTTTGAAGTGTATGCAGAGGTAGCCTATTCAGGAATCAGTTGCATTGGGAAAGGTACTGTAATTCTACTTGTTTATTGACTAAACTGTTCTTAAGAGCCATATATTGTGAGATAATGAAATATATTTAATGTTGTGCTCTTCTAGCTTTCAAAGATACCTTACTTGTTGCTTTTGTAGACCTTTTACAGTTGGGACTAATAATGAGAAACTCTGGCCTTCATTTCTGGTTGAGCAATTTTCTTATTTCTTTGACTGTTTTGCCTTTTTTTGTCTTTTAAAATAGAAATTCTTACTTTATTAGGTTGAAAAGGCAAGTGCATTTTCAGATTTGTATTTGCTGCCCATGTAAAGAATGGGTGGTTTTAAACCAGAAAATACTCTGAAGCTTATTTTGCGTAACTTATTTTTGCTTCCTTTCTTAATTGTCTACAGAAGTGTTTTTATCTTTTCCCAGAATTCCTCCTCTGAGCACGTGATTTTATCTCAAAATACGAACTGAATGCAACTTACCATTTACTTCAGTGTCTTTAGCAAACATTATTATTGAGCCATAGTTACAAAAGTATTTTTCTATAATATTGTTTTTGACAAGTATTCCGTGTGTATGCTAGAGAAGTCCCATAAATGCTGAAAAAAAACATGTAAGTATATTTGTGAATTTTTGATTGCAGCTTTTTCCTAAACCTGAGGAATTTGATCAAATAATCAGAAAGAGCAAAGGCTGAAATTCATAATCCCAGAATATATTTCAAGATGTTTCATGAGCTCAGTTATGAAAAGGAGTGATATCAAAATTAAATTATTATGATTAGTCAACCTATACTGTAGTAATATTCTTTTTATCTTTTATGAAATAATTCTGTGTGTATTTTCTATATGGTATAATGAATTTTTTTTTGTTACAATCAGCAAAAGTCAAATAGCTGCAACTCTTTCCTTTACTGCCAAAGCCTCCATAGGAGTTGTAGCTGGAATACAGTTTTGGCTTGTCCTACTGCTATATGCCATCATGACCATTTGATGTAACTGCAGGAGCCCTTTTAATAACTAGTCTTTGTTTCTGCACATCTGACCTGGATTCTACTGCCAGAAAATCTGAACAAATTTGACCATAAACATTACATTGTACAGTACTAGTGTCTGGGTATAATCTTCTCTTTGAAGTTTGTTTGCATCCCCCTGAAGGGATTAATTCCCTGCTGTGGGAAGGTGGGTTAAAAAGCACGGAAACTACTTTACAGGTTTTTAATTGGAGAATTTAGTATACATTTTGTTCCATAAACCAAGTGATTCTGTGGGAGTTTCACTTAGTTGTGTTTTTAGGTTTGTTGTATGCACTTGTAGTGCAAAATCTTCAGAAATAGTTTTTAGTGAGTAAAAATTGTTCTAATAATTGTTTTGAAACTCATATATTCCAAAGTTACTATTTCTGAAGTATCTTTTACATTTTTTTCCCAATATTTTTTTTTGACTTATTTAAGAAGTGCCTTTCATTCTCAGAAGTCATAGATATGCGTATCCTCAAACATTCTGTTCTTCTGTTCTAAATGAGAGTTGTTGTTTGGTTCTTTGCAGTGTCAGCTGAATATTTAACAGCTATCCTGTATCCCAGGCAGATCAGCAGTCTAGAAATATAGACTTAGAGACCTCCACATAGTCTTTTCTACCTCTTGACTAGCTGTTCTATGCCAGAAGATTTGGAATATATATAAACTTATTTTCTGCAGTGAGTGAATGTATGTTGCATGGCATGCAGCAGTTACTGTTAAAAACCTGTGTTTAAAAGGAATGTAAAGAGCAAATTATCAGGCATGTTTAAAAAAATATTTATTTCCATGTAATGGGTTGAAAAATTAACTAGTATAATAGTATAACTAGTAGATAAATAGTATAGTAGCACTCTTGATCACTTAAAATGCTCCAAATTCTTGTATCAGACTTCTGAAATGGTCTTGAGGAGAATGAATTGCTCCAAAGCTGTAACAAGCCTAGTGTGGGAGGTCATGTGGCTTGTGGCATGGTAAAACATGTCTCTGTTTTGTTTTATTTAAAAGTTAGTGTAACTGTTGTGGTTTAAAAACAGCTGGCAGCTAAGCTCCACCCAGCTCCATCCAGCCACTTTCTCCTTTTCCCCCAGAGTGGGATGAGGAAGAATGGGAAGAGTGAAAGTGACAAAGCAGCAAAGGATGTTTTTCTTGTGAACTGTTCAGTATCAACTAAAATTAAAAGTTTTAATGTGTTTCCTAGCTCATGTATCTTTCTGAAAGGGATATACTGACTTCTGTTATTTCTTAGTGTCACTTTATTATACATTCAAGTAGTTTTCTTGCTCATGTAGTTGTTAACAATTGCAATAAATGCACTAAATGTTTATTTGTTTAATAACTTTTGAAATGAATGAAAGCATCATGATCTATTTACTATCATAAAGAATTATAGAATTGTTTAGTTTGGAAAAGACCAGCTGTAAACACAGCACTGCCAAGTGTACCACTAAACCATGTCCCTCAGCATCATGTCTATGCATCTTTTAAATTCCTCCAGGCTACCCACTTCCCTGGGCAGCCTCTTCCAATGCTTTAGAAGGTTCCCTCTTAAGACACCAAGCTGTGTGATCCAGCTGACATGCTGAAGGGAAGGGATGCCATCCTGAAGGACTTGGACAGGCTTGAGAGATGGGCCCAGGCCAACCTCATGAAGTTCAACAAGACCAAGGGCAAGGTCCTGCACCTGGATTGGGGCAACCACAAGCACAAACATAGGCTGGGCAAGGAGTGGCCCAAGAGCAGTCTCAAGGAGAAGAATAGGGTGTCAGTAGATGAAAAAATCAACATGAGCTGGTCATTGGCAGCCCAGAAGGAAACTGTGTGCTGAGCTGCATCAAAAAAAGTGTGACAGGCTGGGTGAAGGAGGTGATTCTGTGTTTCTGCTCTGCTCTTGTGAGACCCCACCTGGAGCACTGCCTCCAGTTCTGGTGCCCCCAGCGTAAGAGGGACATGGAACTGCTGGAGCAGGTCCAGAGGAGAGCTACAAAGATGGTAAGAGGGCTGGAGCACCTGCCCTATGGGGACAGGTTGAGAGAGTTAGAGCTCTTTAGGCTGGCTTTGGGGAGACCTTACAGCAAAGTTCCAGTACCTGAAGGGGGCCTACAGGAAAGCCAGGAAGGGAGTTTTTACAAGGGCTTTAAGGATAAGAGGGAATGGATTTAAGCTTGAGGAGGGGAGATTTACACTGGATATTAGGAAGAAATGTTTTACAGTGAGGGTGGTGAGACACTGCAACAGCTTGCCCAGGGAGGTTGTGGATGTCCCCTCCCTGGAGATGTTCAAGGCTAGGTTGGATAAGGACTTGAGTGACCTGGGCTAGTGGAAGGTGTCCTTGCCCATGGCAGAGGAGTTGCAACTGGATGATCTTTAAGGTCCCTTCCAACTTGTTTTGTACTGTTCATAAAGTATGAAGAGAAAACTTTGAAACCAAAGAAGCTGAAAAAGTAGAACTCTGACAGATCACAGTGAAACACATGAACCAAGAAAGGAAATGATCCCTGGATCAGCTCTGCTGTGGTCTCTGTCCTTTCCTTTTTAGATTGCTTAGAAATAATGATCATCTATGCTCAGTGTTGGTGATTTGTGTATCTCTAGTACATTAAGGCTTTGGTCCATTATACGATTCCAGCATTCAGTTGTATTTAAAAACTCTGTTTTTGATTTTATTATATTTGTAGATCTTATCTGGGGACTTAGCTTAAGCACTTCTAGAAATCCAGTTCTGTACTATTGACAAATTGTATGCTTCAAAGTAGAATAAAATGCACTTGATTTTTTTTTTTTTAAGTCTCAGCCAAAAGATAGCTTTGGTTTTGGTTTTTTTTTTTTTTTTTGAGATGCAGAAGTAGAAAGAATCCACCAGCAATTTTAGTTAAAATACCTAAACAAAATGACAGCATGCTAACTACTTAAGAAATCTTTCTTTTAAGTTTCAAAGCACTTTATAATCCAAAAACCGCTGCAGACCATTCATCAGAAATATGATGTAACAAATTTAAGGATCTCTCTGGACCTCAGCCAAACATCCTCTTGTTAGATGGGGTTATGAAGAGAATTATAGTCTGTCAAACTGTTCATGCAGAAAAAGAGAATTTGTTAGTCTAAAGTAACTGATCAAAATAGTCTCTAAAGTATGAACATTTGAAAGTAAATGCTCGCAGGAGTAAGACACCCCCCTACACCCCTGTCTGGGAGGATGTAGCATGCTTTTGTGTGGGGTTTTTGTGTTCTCGCCAAAGCAGACATTATAAAAGTATGTCAAATCTGTAGCTTTGCCATGTAGTGTGCCAAAAGGCCTTTCTCTCCAAGGACCTCATCTTTCATCTTTTTGTGAGTGTAGCATAAATTCTTGCTGTGTGTTCAAGGAAAAAATGGTTTAGTACAGCTAAAGGATTTCTTTTTTTTTTTTTTTAAAGAAAAACCCCTATGCTAAGTTGGAAGCTTAAATGTGATAACGTGGACAAAGTGTGAGTGTTGGAGTTTAACAAATGTTCACTGGATTAGTAAAGGAAATGTAGTTTGTACTACTTCTTTTATGACAGAATTTAAAAGGTCTTGCTTTAAGACTCACCATGTGCTGCTTTCTTTTCTGGAAAACATACCACTAAGTTGAAAAGGGAGATGAATCTTAGAAGGAAACTATTAACTCTGAGGTAGTTTATCATTGTTTGAGAGAAAGGATGGAATTTGCATTTGAATTGGCTCTGAGAGTAGCATGTACTACTAATCTTGTTCCTACTAGAAGCTTGTGAGTAGTTTTAAGTACTTCCTTCTTTACTTTTCATGTTCTGGCCTTGTGTTGTAATAGCTCTTTCCCTCCCACTCTCCCCCTTCCCAGTAGATCACAAACGTTATAACTTAACTAATCTAAGTCCTTAACTCTACTGGGAGAAGTCATGATGTGCTTGGGCCCTGAAATTATTCTACACTTGTCACTATGGTTTCCGTGATAGAAATTCACAGGTAGAGAGAACTAGCAGGTTTCTGTCTCTGCTACTCAGACATACTGCTACTCCTTCTCATTGTAATTTTGTTGTAGTTCTGTACAGTACAATGGTATCTCCCATATAGATGGAATCTTTTCTTGAACATAAGCAGTTCCTGGAACAGGTTTAAGTTAAGGTTTGTTCATTGAGAAGTTTGTAAACCTTATCCATGCACCTCTCCTCAGCAACCTTTTTGTTTTGCTATCCTGCCTTCACAGTATTATGGTGCTACACCCAAGTTCCTAAAGCACGATTTAAAAAGTAACCAAATCTAAGTAGATGGATAGTATTTGGGACTTGTAATGCTCCTAAGTTGCTGCTTTGCTTCTTTGTTTCCATTTGATCACTTTCCTTCGAAGTCCAAACAAGGATTTTCAGAAAGCACTTACTGCAACTGCAGTGTCCAGATGAGATAAGTAGCACTGTCTGAACTGTTTTGTTTGAAGACAGTTTACAATTTGGCTTTTACAGTATAAATGAAATACATAACTGGAAGGGAAGCTCACTTGATGAAAAAATACTAGAATCTGTTATACTACAGTTCATCATGAGTTTGATCTAACACATCTTTATTAGCTGATGATGCTGCATTTGTTAACATCAAGTTAATAAATGTTAATATCAAGTAAAATTGAATGTTCTTGTAATTTCTCTAAGTTATTTTTTTGGGAAAAGATCCATTTGTCCTTTTTGCTTCATGCTTTAACTATTTCTGTCTACAGTCTTTTCTGTTTCACAAGTATTTACTAATCTGTGCGATGTTGCTACTTCAGGCACTATTTAACTAGACAGAAAATTCAGCACAGAAAGTCTAACTCACAAGACTTTAAACTCTTTTGTTGATTTATAATTTTTTTAAAGGAGCTTGACATCTTCATCAAGTTCACAGTGGGCCTGCTTTGTTTGCTTTCTCTTGAATGCTTGATAAGATTTTTCTTCTATTGTTTTGTGCAGCAAGGACAGAACTTGCCATGGCTGAGGTGTTTTTTTTTTTTTTTTGTAAATCCACAATATGGTCATTGTCTGCTGCTGAATAATTGTGACTGCTTTTTGTACAACCAGAACTAAGGCTTTGGCTGTGAACAGATTCCTTCTTAGCGTGAAAAGAGACTAATCCATGTAAATACAGCCCCAAAATAAAGCTTTACAGAAAAAGGGAAAGGCTGCTAAGCAGGAGGGCAGAGGTCAGCAATTTAACCTTTAACCTAACAAATAAGAAGCATGAAAGTTCCCGAATTGGTTTACAAAGGCAAGCTCCTGTGATCTGTCAGTATTCCTTTCATGATAGAGTTGGGTGAGAAAACTGACTGACAGCTAGTGCCTTTTTAACTGCAGGTTGAAATTAACTGCTAAACTGAAACTTTTTTTTAGGGAAGTCTTTTTCAATAATTTCATCAACTTATTTTCATTCACTAGCTGTACTTACAGTTTTCCTTGAATTTATAGAGGAGTTTGAGTGGTTGTTCTTTTTAAAGAGTTCTTGAGATACTCAATTTAGATATTTCATGTTTCAGTAGTATTTGATAGTTCAGCGTTTGAAGCATTTAATAATTTAATGAAGCACTTGTAATTAAATCTCTAGTAATGTGCTCCTTTAAGAGCAGAGCTGTTATTCCAGTAACTGTAAAGAGATTGGACTTAGAGTAAAGTCAGAAAGTTGTTAGAGGGGGTGTGTGTGACTTTCTATAAAGGGAGCAATTTTAACCTTAGTTCCTTCTCAGTCACAGAAATTTCCAAGGTAGTTTGTTTTTGTTTGTCCTTATTTAATCACAACAGGTAATCTCATTAATGAGTGTTAATTTTTGCTTAAAGCTTAATGCATCTGCAGTCAGTGGTGAGTCTAGATGCAGACATTTCTGTAAAGAACTTCTAATTAGTGTCATTCAGATGAAGAGGAAACAAAGTAGTAATGACTTTAAAGTAGACTCCCTGTAGATTTAGAATAGCGATTTTGAGGAGTTTTGCCTAATGTGGTAAGCAGTGTCCCAGGAATGACTGACATGTGGTCCATCCACCATTGTACTGATGCTTCCTATGGGTGGGTCCAGTAGCAATACTGGAGTTTAAAAATTGTACCTGCTTAGTCTGTTGACGTGCAGGTCAGTAATTCTACCCACGGCACTATTTTAATGTGAGAGCAAAAGATGAAAAGAAGTATTTTTATTACTGGTTCATCTGGTTCATTTTCTTATAGGTACTCCCTTACCAAAAGAGTAAGTTAATAGACTTATAACAAGAAGTCTATCATCAGAGTGCCCCAGGCAGTATTGGTTTGCTTCTATTTGGTGTGAGATGTTCTTTTTATTGTTGTCATGAACAAAAGGAGACATTGTCAGAATTTTCGTGGCTTTTGTTGGTTTCGTTTGGGGACTTTGGTGGTGGTGGTTTTGGTGGTGTGGTTGGTTGGGGTTTTTTTTTTGTAAGATTGAAATAGAGGAAAGATGATTTGAGATTAAAATGTTATTAAATAAGTATAAAATGAGTTCAAGACTACTGTTTTACTTCAACGATGATTGTGAAAAAGCAAAACCAAACCAAATCCTACCTCCCACCTTTTGTACTGCCAGGGACAAGGCTGACCCTGCAGTATTGTCCATGAAATGCTGTAGAGTGCGGGTTCATAGTGAAGAGGCAGTGTGTGGTGTGCTTCCCTTTGCAGCACACGTAAATACCACTGGCACGTTTTAATCAAAGACCTGCACTGTGTTCTGATGATAGCCAAACACACTTGTTATCTTTGAGAAAGGTGTGTCTCCTGCTCTCCACTGGATGCTATAATTAGAGAGGGGAGAAAAATTGCAGAGAGATGGCTGCTGAATCCTGACAAAGGAGGTTTTTTGCCCTCCTAGACCTTCCAAGTTTTGGTAAACCATTTGTCCAAATTTCAGATGCTGAAAGATTACTGACTCCTGGTAAGGTGATTTTTATGTCTCTCTTTTTTGAGGGAAATAGCTTTCAGTTAGTAAAACTTAGAACATGGAAGAGTAGGATGGAAACCAAAGAAGCTGAATTGCAGTATTAAGGATGATAACCTTGGATGGAGGGGCAGGAACGAGCAACTGATAGTGACAATCTATTACCTGTAGTGGGTTATAGTCTGGGTTGTTAATTTATTTATACTTCCCTAGGGATTTAATAAAAACACCAAAACCGTTGACTCCCCCAATATTTAAGTTGGTTGTGAGCTCTTCTGTGACTGGCTGTTAGGAGAGTTAAGGTTTTCTAATTTGATGAAATAACTAGTGAAAACAAATGATGTATACTAAAGAAAGTCAAATAATGTAAGACTCTGTACAGGTACCCTACAGAACATCCATCATCTGGATGGAAAGCACTGGTTAAAGGATGAGGACCAGGGGCGAAGTGGTAGGAAAAAAACCCAAACACAACTTCAGTGAGTATTTTTAAAGCAGAATCTATTTTAGCAATTTTAACCAAAAGTGTTTCCATGATTAAAATTCTTGCTAAGTTTTCAACTGGTGGTGAAGGGAATTACACTTAGAATTCTGATTCCATTTTAGTGGAATAACCCAATCACATCTGTAGTTCTTTTGAAGAGTCATTTACTGTGTAACCTTATAGTTATGAATATAAATAGTGGTAACATTACTTCTTTTCTTTTTTTAATTGAGTCTTGTGTGGTTTTCTCTCTTAAATTAAGAGTAATTATTTACTTATGTCCAGTTGACCTATAAGAGCCTGTAAGGTACTTTTGAATTTCTTGAGATCTTCTGTTCCAGAGATTTTAAAAGCAGATCATCACTTTGTGGAAAAATATCTCTAAAAAATAATTAATGTAGACTCAGTTCAAATGCTAAAATGTGAAGACAAAATAGGTGATTAAATACTGCAATACAGGTGGACAGTAGAATCAGGCTTCTGACTTCCTATTTGTAAGCTTCATGTTTGACCTAATGTTATTTAAATTGTGTACTTTGTCTTTTTGTGAATGTAACACTAGGGCAGTGGAATCAAGTAGGGGGAGATGCCAGAATATGAGAAACAGCTCAGTCAGAACTGAAATGAGCGTATGCTGTCTCTTCAGTAGTGGGCTGGAGAGATAGAAGTACAGAACTAGTTTGTGATGAAGAGCAGGATCAAATTGTAATAAAATATGGTGGAGCAAAATAAAAATGTAAGAATAAACAAAACTAACAGAGAAAAACTCTAGTCTCAGAACTTTTCTTTGCATTACGTATAAGGTGTTCTAATGTTGTTTTTCACTTACAGCTGATGAAATGTCTGTTTTTTTCTGGTTGAATTTGAAGAGAATTTTGTCAAATGTATTAAAAAGACTGTATAGGGCAAATAATTCCCTACTAAAGCTATAGTGTATGTCCACAAATGCAGCAGGTGTTGGCTTAGAATTACCACAGGCTAATACATTGATCTCATCCCATTTTACCTAGAGGTGAAATCTGCACATGGAAAATGTTAGAAATGTGTTGTTTTCCCTCGTTGCGATTAATGTCCTTCTACACCAAATCTAATGTTACATTTATCCTGTATGTTTGCTCCTTTTGCTTAATGGCTTAAATGCTTGCTTGTGGTGATCTGTCATCTTTTCATACACAGTAGTGTTAAAAATTGTTTTGATAAAATTTACTTGTAAATTATTCACTAAGACTACGTAGCACTGCAGAGTACTGTAGATTCTGTCAGTACTGTGTAATTAAATGCCTCTTAAAGATACTGTCTGGTAAAAAGAATTAGAGTTTTAAACCAGAAGTATATAACTTGGTGTGTATGTTGACAGTATACATAAACAAAAATAGATATAATGAGTAAATAGAATTATTTAACTTGCTCAATATTTTATTCTTTAATGAACTATAGGGGTAAAAGTCAGTAGAATCTCACAATTTGCTATCCCTCTTGCATGGGAATTTCAGAATGCATCCCTTGTTGCACTTAGAAATACCAAATGTGGTATTCAATAATACAGTAATTACAGCACTTTTCATTTTGATGTAATTCGTGATTGTTTTGCTTTACCCTGGGTATGAGTTAAGGTCCTTCACCAAATCGTCTTGAAACAGTTCTGTAAATTTAGACTAAATCCTTAGAATACAGTGGGTGTCAATTGCATGGACAATTGAGTATTGATGTGTTTTTAAAATAGTCATGCATCTCAATTTTGTTTATCTCAAAGTTTTAAAAACCTAATGACCTCATTGCAGCTTGACTATAATTACCATGTTTAAACTTCTATGCATTTTTTAGTTTAAACAGCCTTTGTGTTTTTTTTTTTTAAACCAAAAGAAAATTAATGAGAAGAGACAAAAAGACATCAAAGAGGTTTTCCCTCTGATTGCAGTGTTAGAAGTTTTGCCTGAAAATAGGTTACATTTCTTCTGTTTTCAGCTGAATCCTCATTAACTTTACATTTTAATGATGTCCACAGCAAATTATACGATTATGCTAGATGCCTTAAAGGGAAGCTTAAAGGACACCTTTTTAATGTTTGTTTCTTTATTGGTGGCCGTATTTTCACCAGTATTATAAACAGTGTTAGAATGCTAAAAGTAATCCCAAAACATATGAGAAATATCTTCCATTTTTGTTACATACGTAGTATAAGTATTTTTATTTGATGTTATCATAGATGGACCATGTAAGGGAGATATTTTCATCTTTGTAGAAGACATGTAAATCATGGCCTTCTAAAGGGTTTACAAATTGCTTTTGCATTTTATCAGTTCTATTTATAATGATAAAATAAAATGGAGGCAGATGATGTAACAGGGCCCCTGAATTGTTTTAATATCTTAGAGCCTTCAACGGAGAAGATGATTGAAATGTTAATAAAGTGATAGTTTGCATTTTACGATGACGACATAAAATGCTATTGGAGGAACTCTCTTAGCAGCAATTCTGTGTTAATAAGGTATCTCTCCTACTAAAAATTTAGATTTGGTGTTTTATGAATAGAACCCTTGATTTTCCTGCACCACACTCTAACCAATAGACTAAATTTTGGAAGGTAGGATTAGGGCAATGGAATGGGAAGAAGCGGGAATGTCCCAAAGTTCAGCCATGAGGTAGGACTTAAAATCCAGGTATCACAGTGAAATATAATAACTTAGGATCTTAAAGGTTAGTAATTCGTGACATCTCTGGCAAAATAGGAGTGAATTTCTACATAGTCTCTGATTATTCCTATAGACGTGGCTCTTACTTGGCCTCTAATTTTTTCAAAGCTGATGTCCTCATATGAATGGCTGGTTCTTTGCTTTAGTGTGGTGCTGTTATTCATTGGTAGATCTATGGTCTGTACTTGAGTGGAACTGCAGTTGCACGTTGTCTTCTGCTTCAATATGTTCTTGAGAGCTAAGATTTGAAATCTCAACTCTCAGAAGAAACATTTCTGTCCCGAGAATTCCACCTATGGTGTGCAGCAGTTGTATGATCTGCTTTTCCTCTGAAATTTGTATACTGTTTGAGTGTCTTGGCATATATACATGTAGCTTTTGGGTAAGCAAAATGTTCCCTTTCATTTTGAACTCAAACACATTTTTTGCTAAATAGTGCCTGGTTGAGTTCTTCATCCTTCATTTAGTCTACTGTGTCTTGATGGAAGCATTTGGTATACCCATCATTAATGAATAATGCAAGAGTCATTAAACAAAAGGAAAATGGAACTTAACCTTTCTATTTCAACATGATTCTTGCATATTCTTTTCTACATAAAATTTATTAATACAGAATAAAAACTGTTCAGAAATCTACATTGTTGTGATCGTCCAGGAGTTATGAGAGGTCCAAACTGTGCATCTGCTTTGGTGTCCCTTGGACACCCTTTGGCACTCTGTAAGCTCGAAAACGTCTTTTTAAAGTCCTGATTTAAGTCCCCAGTTTGGCTTAAATCTATTAGCTTTGATGCCTTATAATGTAGTTTAGTTTGAGGATTTTATCAGTAAGGAAGAAAAAATTGAATGCAATTTTCTACCTCTTTCTTACCTTTATTATTACTGGAGAATTCACAGTAACTTAATCTTTAGCTGAGATGCATAATCAAAATCCTGGTTAATAAGCTCTAGTTGACAGAAAGATGTGCATGTTATTTTCTTGGCATGAAGGATTTTGTATAGCTTCATATTGCATTGAAAATCCAAAACGTTCTTCCTAGTAACTTATTCTGCAAGTATTTGCTGCTTGGCTATTTCCAGTCAGTTATGTGTTAATGATAGTGCAAGGCTGAAACATTCCAATCATTCATACGCCTGTCCTCCCTTTCGCATATATGTTTCCTTGCTCAGTATTTTTGCCTTATTTCTTTTGCTTTGTTGTGGTCAATTCAGTCAGTATAATAGCAAAGACACTGCCTTTTCTTTTTTCTTTAATAAGGAGTTATGTTAGAGATATACTATAACAGAGATAAGAGCTATTTATGTCTTAAACTATTGATTTTTAATTAATGTTGCCTGGGCTCATACATGTTGGCAGAATTGCTAACAGCTTGTGGTATTTTTTAATTCACATCTTCTTTTTTGGTATTTTGACAGTGTCATTCATATCTCATGAAAAAGTACCTCGTCAGGTTAAATGTGTTAAAACACCGAGCAAAAGGAAAAAAAAAAAAAAAAAAAGAGGAGAAAATGGAACATAGGGCTGCCTAGAAACCTTGATCCATTGCCAAAGTATTTAAACAATTTAGTGTTTTGGTTTTCTAGCTCCAAGCTGCTTCTCAAATCCCTTGCTAATTAATCCAGTTAATTCTTTGTAGACTAACTGTATGCAGGGCTTTTACTTGTGCTTCTATCGCTGAGAACCCTGTTTTGTTTGAAGCAAACCTAAGCTCTGTTATAAAGGTTGTAGTAATAAAGTGAGTACTTGCAGATGTAAATACAGTGTTTTGAGCCTTTTTAAAAGGAGTTGTGTTTGTGTGTGTAACTTCTAATTTAATCTTTGATGGCAAAAAATTTAACATATATGCTCTTACAAAAAGTTGGAGAGAACTTTGTTATTAGTTCAGTTATTTAAGGGAAGGCAGTAGAGCCTCTATGGAACAATTAAACATGATCTACTAGTGTTGTGGTATTACATTGTGTTTATTTTTCAGCAAGGAAATTACTGTAAATACTGTTTGTTTCTATACTCCAAAACAGGTGGTTTGATGTAGAGCAAATAAAAGTTTAACAGGAAGGAGAGTTTTTAGAAATGACCTGTTGAGACTGTGAGGTCCTCTTGGTTAGATTATAAAGTGATGTGATTTCAGAACAGGAAAAAAGCAGCTAGGGAGCAGAATTAGAAGCCCAGTTAGATGTGGTAGGAGATAACAAGAGAAGTATATGCACTCCTCAAGGTATGCTTTTCTGTTATAGAAGCTTCTACGGCTCCTGAGCTTACTTCTAATTTTATAGATTTGTTGTGAACTGCTTCTCCTCATCATGCTGCTTATCAGTGTTAAGCATGTGATTGTGTGCAATAATGCAAGTGAAGCTCAAGCTGTCAGTGATGTTTCTACCCAGCACTAAGGGAAGAATGTCTCTCTCAATGTTCTACTCCTTCAACTTTCTATTATTTTCAGAAGTTGCTTCTGGGGGATTATTGTCTGTAGAACACAGGTTTCTCTCCTAGTCTGTGCTATATTAGGTGTTTTGCAAATTGGTGATAATGTGCAGATATTGAAGAATCTATCTGTGCTGCCAGTTGGCCATAACATATTACACTCCTTGTTTCTTTAGTCATCATCAATAGACTTGCATGTCAGCACAATAACAGTTGATGACAATCTTCACTTTGACACCTTGTGGATCAGCCTGTAGAGAAAAACTGTGCAAGTGGGTTAAAGCTGCATTTTTTAATTACCTTTGGAGTTGGTTTTCTGCAAATCTGCTGCTAAGGGTGGACAGATTGGAAGGAACTGGCAGAGCTCTTGAAAAACTCTGAAAGTGTATTTGGGAGTTTGTTGTGTAATGAAACTGGAAAAGGGAAAGGAGATAGCTTTCATGACTGGCTATTTAATTAGAATAATATGATTATCATAGAACAATTAAGCATGGAAAAGACCTCTTAGGTCATTGAGTTCAAATGTAACCCATCTACCATGATCACTAAACTATATCCTGAAGCACCACGCCTACACATTTCTTGAACACCTCTAGGAACGATGACTCCATCACCTCCAACATTTCACCACTCTTTTGGTGAAGAAGCTTTTCTTTCCAGCCACTCTTCCCCAGTCCTGGAGCATTGCTTGGGATTATTGTACTAAAGTGTAGGACTGAGTTCTTGGTCTTGTTAAACCTTATCCTGTTAACCTCAGCCCCTTGATTTTTATTTCCC
>VWZI01015448.1:1109553-1119553 GCA_013396835.1 Psilopogon haemacephalus
GGGATAGATTTCCTGTCTAATTGCACTATGAGCAAGCTCCTCTTCATGTAAAAAAAATTCTTGAAGTAGATAGTACTACTTCCAATGTGCTGAATTTACTTTCTCAGAAACCTTTCTATTGTAGCAGTCACACATGGTGTAAAGTGAACGTGGTTAATAGTAGTTGAAAGCATTGCAGGTATGAAATAGTTTAATACTTCAAGTGTAAATATAGCCACAATTCTCCTGTGGTGCTTGATGCTGTCCAGTTAATGAACTTTACTCCAAAAGACAGAAGTCATTCTGAGTAGCTGAACAGTCAGTGATTTTCTTTGTTCTTTCATCTCATGGTCATTAGCTACATGAGGTATATTTTTCCATGTTAGAAGCTCTCAACCCCCAATAGGTTTTGAATATGGTTCAAGAAGTTTAACTTCTGCCATCAGCACATCTAACTCCACAGAAATTTCTTACAGGACAGCATATTGAATGCTTCTCTGTTTTTTTTTTTACCAACTTCCCTCTCATGTAATCTTCATTCTGTAGGCATTCACAAGTGATGCTGCAGCCCAAGGTTAGGTTCACTGTGACTAATTGCTGATTACTTTTTAAACTTGCTTCCAGCTTATGGGCCTCTATAAATTTTCTTGATAATTTTGATAGAACGGACAGCACTAATGTGGCTAATAAAGTTGAGATGGGCATAATACACAGTTCAAGCTGAAATAAAAAGGTGAAATTGAGTAGTGAAGGGTACGAGGCTAAGTTCTGATGTGTATCAACAAAAGAATTACTGCTTTATTTTAAGTATGATCTGGTGCATCTTAAAACTTAGGAGTGAGTTGGCAACCATTGAAATTACTGGCAGGGCAGGATGGTTTAATATCACAGATATCTGTAGTTGTAAATGTATTAAGCATGGAGCTCTAAGCATGTGTATGCTGTAGAAACCACGACTGTAATGTCCCTGTAATAGTGGCTCCTCAAGAATGCAAGATTGGCTTATTTTTGCTGGTGATGAAACCTGTGAATCGGATTAATTGTGTGATAGATTGGATAATATTTTATTCTACATTCCAAAATTATCTGTGAACATGTCTACTAAAGAAAGCAATCGAATTTCAGAATGGAAATACCAATTTCCTCTGTCACAATTCAACCTTTGACAGAACCTGCTTTCTCTATTTCAATACCATTTGAATAATGCATCCTGAAATTTAAGAGAGATATGGTAATAGAACAGGCAAGCAAGGTAAGCAAGCCCCCAGAATTATTCTGAAGAGCTAGTTTTATGTAAAATCTTGTATTGCTGTACTGGGGGATTCCCTTAAGAGATGGTATTTGTGCAGATCAGTAACACAGAGCAGTGTCATTGGGAGCTGGTGGTACTCTACTAAAGTAACAGATGATAACTTTGAAACTGAAAACAGTTTGAGACTATCAATATTGAAAGTATGAAAGTAAGGTCAGAGTTTTAAACATTATAAAGTTACATAGCTTGAGGCTTAGAAATCAGTATTCACTGTTGCATGTTTAACAAAGAAGGTATTCTCTGTGTAGTTCAGGCAATTATACAATTGCTGAAGAGCAGGGCTGGGTTTTTTCTTTTCAGTACATCACTTCAAGAACTTATGGTTCACTGGAACACTTCTTTTCTAAGTGCTTTTTGAATCACTTCAGGTTAAACCTGAAATGAGACAGTTCATGTAACAGCGAATGTGTTTCTGCAGTACTCGTATGTATTTGCCTAATATATGTTTATCTGACCTTACGATGTTTGGTGGATTTTAGAAGGAACAAGTTAGATGATTGTCACATGTTCTGTAATACATGCAAAGTATATGTTATTAGCAAACGAAAATGGCCATAATATCACTAAACCTAAACCTCCAAAAGTGGGGAAAATAAAGCAGTTTGGGAAATGTTTATAAAACTCAAAAGTAACGAAAAGCCTGGCAGTATGCTGGAAAATACTATTTGTTTTCATTAGCAATTCCTTTAGGTTTTGTAACGTAGTTGATTGATTGCCATGGCCACATTGTGGTTTTACATGAATTCCTTGCATTACTAAAAAGCAATATGACATTAAAATGGTATTCCTGGCTGTCTTCATAACAACAAACAGAATTAAAAATTATCTGTTTCACACAGGAAAGTAGAAAACATGGCATTATGTGAAATTTCTCTTAACCGAATCAGCGTTGTTTTGTGTTACAGTTCCTATGATATGACAATGATAGGTATGAATTAAGTTGACTGTAAACTCAAATTTTATAAAAGCTTTTATTTTTGCTGTAAAAAACTAGCTTAGAGAAAATGTTTTAGCCTTCCTATGCTTGAACCTTCAACAGAATCAGTAATCTTGGGAAAGTAGAGGGGCATACATAAGCAAGATGAAATACATGTCTTGTAAATATTAAAGAGAGTGACTATTTCTTGTAAAAATGTCAAAATTCCAATTGCCTTGGTCTTACCTTGTGTAACCTGAGAATTTGCGTTCTGGAAATGGAAGTTAAATTGGCAGATGTACATAGTCACCAGTGATGTCTGGTATTGTTAAGCTCTAGGTGATGCACTAACTCTGGGTTAATTTTGGCTGCATGGTAGCTACATGTGATGAAGATCTGTTTATTTTTTTCCTTTATTTCTTCTGAGACATAAGAAAAAATGTATCTTGTAAATCCTACCCTGTGTGATACTGGCACTTGCAGACTGTCACGTTTAAATCATAGCATAAAATATTAGCTTTTTTTCATATTTTCAGCACAAGGAGGGCTTGCCAGCTGCTGTTGAAGAGGCTGTCACCAGGCAACTCTGCTGTCTGAGAATATAAATACAAAGAGGCAGGAGAGAAACAAATTCAGTATTCATGGCCTGAGCACTTGAAATGTCTCTCTATTAAATTTATAGAGTGGTGAAAAGGTTACAAGAAAAAATACAGTGATCAAACACAAATTTAAAAAAAAAAAATTATCCCCCCAAAAAGCCTACTTAAAGTAGGTGTTCCTATCAACTTCTGCTTTTAAACTCTTTTGTATAATTATTACAGGCAGCCTGTGAAATGTTTCAAAACACTTCATACTCAATTTTGTAAGCCAGGCTTTGTGGATTTCTTGACCATTGAAGTAGGATGTTACCTAGCAGGATTTTTTGCTGGTTTTAGCTGGTGTATGATTTGCTGACTAAATTTATAGAGGGGGGAAAAAAGAATTAAAAACACAATCCATTCAAAATTAGCTCCTTGCAGAGCTCCAGGAGTTTGGCTTAGATTTCCAACGATGGTAAATTTTTGAGTTGGTTGTAGAACAGATGGTTATGACGAGAAATATCCCCTTAAGTGCACAGCAAAACAAACTCAGATTTGTCCACCACAGTGTAATGTGGACCTGAGGTATCACCAAAGCAATTAACCATTGCATGTAAAAGATCTGAAGACCTCAAATGAAGACAGGAGAAACATGTAACAAATAAGACTTGAAATAAGTACTTTTTTTGTCCTCTTTTTTTTTTTTTTTTAATCTCTGTTATTTTAGCTTTAGCTTAAATTAATATGGACTGAAAGTTTTCTGCTCTTCTTTGTAAAGAAATAGTTCTGAGTTTTCTGATAACTGAAGACATCTTAGGCTTTCCAATGTCTCCTTATTCTCACAGTTTAGAATGCTATTAGAAGACAAATACCTTGATACTGTTGTACATCTGATATTTTAAACTAATTTATTGGTATGGATGAAACAGAAGGAGGTAAGGATTTAATCGGTAATTCCCCAACTATATTTCATACACTAAACACTCTGTGCTTGCAGCAGAGCTCTTTGATAACTGCCATTAGAAGAATTGGTAAAATTTTGATCAAACATGGCATCACTCTTTATAGGAATCCCAGAGAGTAAGAGCAGTTAAAGATGGAACATGTTACCTTACAAAAGGATCTAACTGGTCTGATGCATAACTTTTCCAATATCCTTTTTTTCCAAGACCTTTTTCAGGTCTTGACTCTGACACATGAATTTTCTCCAATCCATTGCTTCTTGATCTGCTTCTATTACAATTTAATGCTATGGAAGGGAAGAGCTAATCTTGTTCCTTGGGGGAGAGATGCCTGACTTCATCCTATAGAGGAGATTTGAAGTGAAATACCAACTGAACCAACTCTTCAGGTTTTCTGGTGATATTTGCGTTAACCTTTAGATCAGAGCTAACTTCAGTAGTGTGTATTTAAAGTTTACAATGAATGCAGTCATAAAGCTGCTGATGGACTAACAGATGCACTGCAAAACAGATGTCAGGAGATCAGTCAGGAACCTGTCCACCTTGGGTGTACTGAAACAAGGGCAGCTTGGACAGCTTTTGCCAGTTCTTGTATCATTAGGGCTGTTACTTCTTCATGCCTCTTTATTCTGGAGAAATGTATAGAGCCTTAAGTAAAAATCAGCCAGGAACTTGCAGATTAACCTGCTTTATTTTTTAAGTATTAAAAAAAAAAAAATTAAAAAGATACCACTGAACACTACGTAGCAAAGTTCTGCTCCTTGCTGCCCATCTTGCTCTTGATGTGTCAGTAATATAAAAACAATCATGGAAATCATAGTGATTTGCTTAATCTGTTCTGGTTTTCTCCCTTCCTTACTTTTTCTTATGATGTATATTTTATGTTGCCTTTGCTTTCAATTTTTCCCACTTTTGCATCATTTTACTGAACTCTGAACAACATTTTTGTGTGTGAGTTTCAAACCTTACTCTGTTTCTAGATTAAACTGTTGTGAAAAGCATTTTCATGTTACCAGTAAGGTTTTTGGCACTTGTAGGGCAAACTTCCAAATGTTCTTTTTAGAGAGAGAGGCAGACTTGCAAGTCTTTTTTTCTATGGCACTAGTGTCAATGGACTCATTGGAACAGCAACTGATGTACCTGGGATTTGCTGATTATTCAGTGGTGATTGTAAGTTGTTCAGGAAAACGACAGGGCAGTGTCCACTGACTTATGTTGAACTTGTCACAGAGATGTGGACTATAGCCTAGAACTGGAATATTTGTTTGCAGGGTGATCTGCTGAGTGAACTGTTTCCTTGCACGCTATTCTCACGTGGGTTTTCTTTTTGAATATTGACCCTGCTGTGTCTGCTGATGTGGGGTAACTTCAATTGCATGTGTTGTGATGCTGGCAGGGTTTTATGTTTTGTTTTTTTCTCAGATGCACTTTGTAAGGCGTCCTCACAGCATAAGTAATATAATGTGTAGTAGTTCGAAATTAAAGATGCTCTCAATGAAATTCTATTTAGCTTCTAAGGACTGCAATGAAAAAGACCTTAATGAAGTGAATGGGCAACATAATTTAGTTAGGGGGGAAAAGTGAAGTAATTTTCGCTGCATTGTTTCTATTTGGGAGTTAGATAGCTGAATGATTTGTAGCCAGTATAGGTTAAAATGGCTGATTTTTAAAGAAGAAACAGATTATTATGTATTTGTGTGGTTAAGTTAGGCAAGTATTTTCTGATATTTTTTGAGGAACTTCCCTGGTTTTATAATTTCCATACACTTCAAATATAGCCTGGTGTAAGCTGTGCTATTTTTAGAAGTAATTAACCATGTCTCTTTTTTTTCCAAGGAAAACTATTTTATGATGTAAGAAAAGTTGAGAGTAAAAGAGCAGCATAGTTACAGTAATATGCCATTGTAACATGTTCCCATCCTGTCATCTGGAAAATTAAATCAGGTTACAACATGGATTAACATCTAGATTTGTGAGGAGGGGAAGGTAGTGTCTTAAATGCCATGAAATTGAACAATGGGATTATACAGTTCACAGCTAATTTCAATATACTTCTGTATTTGGCTTTTTGTTGAACAAGATGTTGTAAGGAGAGGCAGTAGTAGGGTTTAGAACTTGGAAACATTCACATATTTACTAAAATATTAACAATGATAGGTGAAATGTGAGTTTTTGATAGTGCTCTACATAACGTGCACAGATGCAAAGCAGAATCTTTGCTAAATAGAGGTGAATACTAAATTGTCTCAGCAATGAAAACTCTATTCAGTGGTGTGGAATCGATGGTACGTGCTCTCCAGTTGTTGATACTCTGCAAATGCATGGCAAAGAATTAAAATGCTGCTGTGATAGTGCAGGAAGTTTTGCTCTTTTATCACTGAGAAATATCATTGTCTTTTCTTCCTTCTTTAAAGAAAAAAATGTTCAGTTGAAAAAAATGTCACACCTTGTTCATATGAGAATTGATTCAGCAGTTTCCCTCAGAAGCACCTCTTTAAATAATTGCAAAGAAAACTGCGTCAAAAGTAACCATGTGATTTGTTTCATGTCTTTTTCCTAACTGGTCCTTTCTAGAACAGGGTGTCTGTTGTGAGCCATGAGGGCTACCATGTGGATCTCCAGGTCTTTAGCTAATCTAGATTTTTATGGGCAGGAGCTGCTTTGTATGGCATAAAGATTAAGAGGTTTTGGAATGATGGGCATCAGGTTGGTCAGTGAACCCAGTCTGAATTGAGTGAAGTTACATATGAATCCTATGGCATGCCATTATTTTAAAAGGTTTTTAAACCTTACTGAAAACAGTAGGAATAAACTTTTTACTTGACATTTTTCTTAAGACCAACAGTTTAAATGTGAGGTATGGGTGTTCCTTTGCACTTGTGCCCATACAAGTGTGGGAGATTGTAGATAAGATGGTGTATTTTAGTTTTAGTTTGGAATGGGATTGTACTTTCTGCTTTACACTTACAATTTCCTGGGCTATATTTCAACATGCTTTTGATAGTTTCCAGAGAAGGTTGTCAGCACTTGCATTAGGCAGAAACAGCACATATCTTGACATCTGCTGTGAGATAAAGCTACAAAATCAGATGAAATGAAAGATAAACAGGAGATACTAAGTTCCCATCAACATGCAAGTTCAACCTGGAGCACAACATGAGTTCCTTTTCTGGGACTTGTGTGAAGTTGAGTTTGTGGAGCAGCTCCATAACACCTGTGACTTCTTTTCTTTCTGTTGTCACCTTTCACTTCGCTTGTTGTTTTGCAGTATCCACTTTTGCTGACTCCAGATGAGCTTTTAATGCTTTGTGACTTTATAGATAATTGGTGCACTGGAAATCTTCAAGCTCTGTACTTCACTTGAACTATGTTGGTTAAAATTTCGGTCTGTTTCTTCCCTTGTTCTGATGCCAGCAAATAGATTCTACTCTCCTGAACTAAAGGTGTGTATGCTCTGCCTATAGAGTATTAAAATAAAAGAAATATTGAGCATCATTTCATTAGAGAGCTTCTTAAGTACCTAGAATAACAGAATTCACTGTGTTTTGAATTACAAAGAGGTTTCTTATTGTCTGGAGATACAATGGAGCTGCATCTAATTCTGTTTGCATGCTGTGTGCAAAACAAATGACTCTTAGTAAAAGTGTTTGAAGTTTTCAGTTTATTTCATTTTTATAGGCAGAGCTGACAGTCAGTTATATTCATGTCTTTACCAAATATTTCACATGGGTGCTGAAGCAAAATTTAATGATACCGGTGGTGCTGATTAAAGCTGAATCCTGAATGCTTGGCTGAGCTACACTCCTGTACTCCTCTATTTGTTCAGGATAATTTGGATATTCTGTCCATTGTGATTGTCCTTTCAATGGAGAGCCTGTCCATGCTGAGTGATAGTAATGTTTGTTTTGTAGATGTTTATATTGTCCTGTTAGTGAAGAACTTCTTCCTTACATCTAATACACATCTACTGTCTTGCAATTTAAAACTATTACCCCTTGTCCTATCATGACGTGATCTGATGAAGATTCTCTTCCCATCTATCCTGTAGGCCTTCTTTAAGTACTGGAAGGCTGCAGTAGCATAAGGTCACCCTGGAGTCTTCTCTTCTTCAGGCTGAACAACCCTAACTCTCTCAGCCTGTCCTCGTAAGGGAAGTGGTTTAGTCCCTGAATCATCTTTGTTGCTCTTCTCTGGACCTGCTCAAGCAGATCCATGTCCTGCTTATGTTGGGGTCCCCAGTGCTAGGCATAATACTCCAGCTGGGATCTCAACAGAGTGAAGCAGAGGGGCAGAATTTGCTTCCTCGACCTGTCTGTGCCACTTTTCGTGCAGCCTGGAATATGTTTGGCTTCTGGCCTGCATGCACACATTGATGACTTGTCTGACGTTTCATCCTTCAGTGCCCCACAAGTCTTCCTTCACAAGATCACTCTGCTCATCCTCCAGCCTGTGCTTGTGCTGGCCCATCTGTGGAACCTTTCGCTTGGCCTTGTTGAACTGTGTGAAGTTGGTGTGGGCCTGTCTCTCAAGCCTGTCGAGGTCCCTCTGGATGGCATCTTGTCCCTCAGGCATGTCAGCTGCACCACACAGTTTGGTGGTGCTGGCAGAATTGGTGAGGGTGCCTGTGTTGCTGACAAAGTTTTTTGTTGTGCAAGAAATTCTTTACAGTGAGGGTGGTAAGACAGGAATAGGTTGCTCAGGGAGGTGTGGATGCCCCCGCCCTGGAAGTGCTCAATGCCAGTTTAGATAAGACCTTCAGCAACCTGGTCCAGTGGAAGGTGTCACTACCGGTGGCAGAGGGGGTTTGATCTTTAAGGTCTCTTCCAACTCAAATCATTCTATGATTCTAAGACAATAAAGGACTATTCTTGCCGGTTCAGCTGTTGGTGTTTGTTTACAGGTTTAGACACTTGCTTTCTATATCTGCTTTGTTGTGTTAATGTAGAAGGGTTTGCTCATATGCTTGCGTGAAATTTGATGTGTATGTAATTCTATGTAAAGGTGAAATCTTAAAACCAAGCACCTGCTTGTCTGGAAAAAGTTAATCTAGAAAGTTTGTTAACATGCAGTCTTGCTGTATTTCTAATGTAAAAATAGTAAAATTTAGTAAAGTTTGCCTCTGCTAGTAACTGAGTCACCAGTCAACTGACCTACAGCTAAAGGAAACTTTGCCAATGACAAATCTAGGGTGGGACTACTCTGAAGTAACAGTGCATGATGCACGAGCCTTAGCTACAGTACAGCATAGCAGCAATTCAGCAGTAAAGGTTGTGTGCAACGTCACTCCCTACAAAATGATCAGTGTCTGTGGAAATGGTGTAGCCAGGGAGCCAAGTGTCACACAAGCGAAGCCAGCTGAGTGCACTGCGTAGGATACCAGTCGATTTTTTTCACGTTACACATTATTCTGAACTCTTGTCTGATTGTTGCATGTTTTGGGTTTTTTTGGGGTTTCATAATTTAAAAAACCCTTTGTAAATGGTATTTGGCCTTCTTAGCTGTGCTCCTTTGAAAACTGGATGGCTTTGAAGAGTTTGGTTTTAAATAGGTTGTCATATAAATAATTTCCATCATGATACTCTGTTGTTTTATGAACATCTCTAATTAAATTTAAGATAACTTCTCAGGGAATGCTACCATATTATTTATTCTGACAGCCACAGGAATAAGGACTTTGCATCAGTCTTGAATGCTCACTAATCTGAAGCATTTAGCATTTGTTTGCCTGCTGACAGAGGTTCCAGGGCTATGTTAATTATTACTGCTTTCAAATTCCGGCTGAATGTTTTAGTTTTCTAGGGAGAATACCATGCCATTAACATGAAATAATTTTGAGAGATTTATAATCTGGTATCACAGAAAACAGTCTGTGGAACTTAGTCATCACAGTGTCTGTAGCTGGCAAAACTAGTTACCTAATTTAAACCAAAACCCAAATGCATTTGGTAACCTTGTCTGGCAACAAGCTTGGTTGGGAAATTGCAGCCAGAAAGACACTGTACAAGGTTAACAGCCTAAAAGTTTAGTGTGACACCAACACATCTCTTCTAAAATAATTTTTATATAAATATATGTTTATATACATAGTGTGTGTGTGTGAATGTGTGTGTGCACACAGACATTTTGGACTGCCTGTGTTTGGTGTGTGTATGTTTTATGTACAGTTTTTGTCTTTCTGGAGGAGGGTAAAGGGAGAGCCTTGAAAAGTCCTTCCCTGCTCTTATCAACATAGCAGCCTCAGCTGCCCTCCTTG
>VWZI01015448.1:1122053-1149156 GCA_013396835.1 Psilopogon haemacephalus
TGTCTTAATTGTCTGCTAAAGACAAATGGGCAGTAAAAGTTCATCAGTTTCATCTTTTGCTTCTCATTTAGAGACAGAATAAATGATCCATCGCTACAGAAGAAACCTTTCTTTCTGACACGGAAGTAATGCAGACCCAACACGTTTTATTAAAATATTTCTCCCTCATTATTTCAGTCCTCTCAGCTCTGATAGATGTTACTGTTTCATGAAAAATGTAATCTGAAATGTAAATAAGGGGTTTGATACAAAGTAAGGAAGTAATGAGCAAGCTAGCCACATTGTAGGAATTTTGATTGTAATTACTGACAAAGTGAATTCTGCGTGTCCTGATTTTTTGCCCTCAAGTTGTCTTTGACACGTTCAGACCACAATGACATCTATGGTTTAAATCTGTTAAATAACTGTATAACGGAATATTTTATAGGAAATGTCATAGACAAGGTATCTTAGGAGCCTTAGTAAGGAAAGAAAATGCTAATGATTGCTCCAGGCCACTTGAAATGGTTAAAACTAGGAGGCTTTTTTGAATGGCAGGAGGGGGGCTGAAGTAATCTTGAGATATATTTTTAAATATAAGAGTGTATTAACTTGTAGGGGTGTTTTATAATAGCTTTTAAGAATAAAATGTGTGTTTACATGAATGTGGTTGTACCTAACATGAAATACAGTAATTGGTGGCATTATGAACAACAGTTTTTTCAGTGCTAGGTTTTTAGCAGTGGTCATAGAATTTAAACCAGATGAGAACTCTTACTTATTCTTCCTAAAACACAGTCACTATAGGTAGAACCATCATTTAAAAAAGAAGGTAATGGCCTAGCAGAAGAATGCTGATGTATTATTACATTTTCTAGTTTGAGTTCCTAGAAAAGCTATAGTAATTAAATTTGTGGGTTTTGGTAGGTGAAATCCTCTGTTAGTGAAATATTGTAAATACCAAAACTCCTGCCAGGTCACTTTACCCTTATTGTCATATGAATTGTGACTGCCTAATGATTTGAAGTTTAATCTTAAGATTAATGCCTGTCCTGGCCTAACTAGCACAAAGAAGTTTCTTGCAGAGTTAGGAACACCTAACAGAAAGAATATTTCCACAAATAAGTGATGTGTAAATATCTAAAAATAGCAAATATGCAATCAATCAATGGAAGGTGTAGCAGGAAAGACACAATTTTGTAAAATGCAATATATTTTTCAAAAGTTGTTTTTTTTTTTTTAATAATGCATCATTTGGCTCCTTGCTGTTTTAATCTTTACAGCTCATCTGGAAGGGAAAGAAAAAAAAATGTGGTGATAGTTCCCATTTGTGAGCTGCTTCACATTGGTATGATGACTTGTCTATAATTTAATGAACTATTGTATGTATCAGTTAATTACTACACGAATGGCTGAGGTATGCATGCTTGCAAGCTGGTACTTATGCAGATTGCTACTTCCATTCTGCTGGTAATTTTTCTTTCCACTGGCATTGAAACAGAGTTTATAATGAAACTAACAATCTTTATACATTTATAGAAACTATAAAACTTTTATGGCAGTCTTTATATAGAAACTAATGGTCTTTCTTGTACAAAGTCTATGAGCATTGTAGAAACGTTGCACACAGGGAAAAATAAAAAGCACCCTTTCTTTGTGTCATTGTAAGAGTCGTGTGCTTGGAGACTATTTATACAGTGCTGGCCATAAATGGAGCATAAACCCCCTATCTTGCAAAACCTGTGCTCACTAAGAGGACTTAGTTGCTTGAACAGGGATAATTATAATCCAGTTTGATATTTCTGAACTGCACATAGTATTCCTAGTCTAAAGTTTTTGCCTTACAGGCTGCATTCATGATAAAACCTGTCTTAAGAGGAGTTTAAAATAATAGCTATCGTGTCAAAAGTGGATGAAGAAGTTGGATGGGGAATGGTTGAGTTATTAGTAACCTAGAAAATCTATGAAAGTGGCTACAGTGATGGTACTATACAGTTAAAGTCACTTTGTAGTAAAAAAAAAGGCCGTGTAAATAGTAAATATATGGCGTATTTGATACTTGCTTCTGAAGCATTCAGTACTGTGTATGCGTGGAGCTATCACACTACATTCATACAGGGAGGCTTTTGAAGTGAATGCCTAATAAAACTCAATGTAGGATAGTTATAAACATTTTCCTGGTACAGTGACTCCTATTTAGGTAGCAGGAAAATAGCAGCATGAATGGAAACCTTTGTGTGGGGTAGGCAGGCAGTCTGTGTAACCTGTGAGGAGATCACCTTGTGCCTTTGGAGCAGATAGTACAGCTGCTGTTTCATTGAAGCATTCTGGAAACAGTTTACCCTACGAGGACAAAGCTGGGTTCTTTGGCTCAAGTCTTAAGAGATAATGGACAGGACTAAACCATGGGCTTTGGCTATTGAAAGCCATGTCAAAAGCCAGTGTCTAGAAGTTAGAAAATTCCTGAATAGGAATAGAGGAATAATTGGGTTCAAGTGTGAGGAAATGTAGTTCAAGCTACGTTCTAAACAGTTTTTTAATGTGAAATTGGGATCAATATTGGAAGTTCAATAGATACAATTTTGGTTTCACCACAAATTGTTCAGCTGGGTGCAAATATTCCTGGATAAAATTGTATGGCCTTTGTTATACAAGAGGTCAGACTAGATGATCGTAATGCTCCCTTCTGACCTTAAAAATCTGTGAATATATGAATAATTTAAAACCTGTTCTGCCAACCCTCATTCGTTGAGGTACTCATATTAAAATCCTGTGGGACTACTCATGTGAGTAGAGGTTGTGGCATCAGGCCTAAAGTGAGTAATCATTATCACTTATGTTTAAATGTATTGATAAAAGTATGAAATATTCACTTCAATTGAGATGTGAATCTTTAAAATAGGAGACACTCATGCAGTTATATTCTACATTGGGTTGTATAAGGCACTCATTACCAAGGTAGTTAGAAAGTTCTCATTTCAGTCTCCTCAACCATTTAGTTCTCTACTAGTGCTACAGATCTGTTTGGAAGCCGTTTAAATCGTATTAGCCTTGAGTTACACCAGGGGAGGTTTAGGCTGGATACTAGAAACAAGTCTTCATCAAAAGGGTTCCCAAACATTGAAGCAAGCTCCCCAGGAAGGTCGTCGAATCTCCATCCCTGGAGGTGTTTAAAAGACTCAGAAATGTGGTGCTGAGGGACATGGCTTAGCACCACATTTGGCAGAATTAGAGAATGGTTGGACTCTGTGATCTTAAAGGTTATTTCCAACTGAAATGATTCTGATTCTATGTGCACATAATAGTCTTCCTTGCTATGACTGCTTGCGTTGATAAGTGCAGAAGTACTGGCTAGTACTGTCTTTGCAAACAGGAGAACCTCTTCTGAAACACGAGTAAAATAACTATCACCAGGCAAGTGGTGTCTTCAAGGTGAGACTTACAAATCAGTCTCAGATATGTCATAACTTCAAAGTCATAGAGCTGTCAAACAATTACTTGGCTGATTAGAGGTCACTTTTAAATCTGAAGCTTAGTGGGATGACTTAGTTACCTAGCTTTAAAATCTGAACTGCTGGAGACCAAGACTATTTTTGAGACCGTGTTACCATATGAGCATTGATCGTATTCTGTAGCTTTTTTTTTTCCCCCTTAATGTGTCTTCTACTGCTTCTTTAACTGTACTAAAGCAAGGAGGACACTTGTCTTGTAGCTCCTAAAGCCATTAATGTTTCAGTTTCTCTAGGATGTTCTTTGGATTCTTGCTGTTGCAACTTGTCTGCCCATACCCCAGTGTGTAAGTGCATTTAAAAAAAAAAAAAAAAGCTAAAGATTCATTGAAGTTGCTGTGAATACAAAAACAGGAAATAAAAGATGAGGGCTTTAAATTTGGAGAGCATCCTGTGACACGTGAAAAAGCATCAAACCGAACAAACTGCTTGTACTTTGTTATTTAAATCTAGAGTTCTTGTACCAGTTGCTGGTGCTTGTAAACTGCATGAAAGTGAGCTCTAGAAGATCACTGTCCCTGGATTTACTTTGATTTTCAATGTGACAGGAGATTTCCATGGCTTATTCTTGACAGCAAAGGAACTTTCTAGACTTCGGGTTTGGGGCAGTGTGGATGAAAATAGAACTTTTTTGGTTTTGCTTGTTATGTGTTGTACTTTAAAGTAGACATGAACTTCTGTTTGCTCCACAACTCACACCCTCAGGTGATGAACTGTAAAATCAGATAATCTGTCCTGCCTTTTCAGGAGGAGGAATTTTATATCAAAGTATTGTTTCTCAGTGAAGTCAGATGGTGATTTGTTATTTCAGTAACAAGTATTCAGTTGCAGTCATCTGCAGGGTTATCACAACCCTGTGCCCTCTGCAGATTAGAGATTGTAGGGGTGGAGTGCCCTGGAGAATACATACCACAGAAGATGTGTAGGCGTGCCAATGAATGTGTTGGTACCGAATGGCAGGTGTACTGAATCCCAAGTTACATTCTTCTGTTCGGCTGTGTTACAGTATCTTCTGGAAGGTCTCTGCTTTTTAATGCTTTACTACCTTATCTGTGAAAGAAAACCAGTCTGTAAGAGTGTGTGCAGCTGGAATCCTGAAATTCTTATATACTTGAATTTCCCACTACTGTATTTTTTCATAGTCATCATCATGTTGGCATATTTGCTATTGGCTTTAGTATAACTTTGGAATCATACCACCAATAGCATAGAGCATTAGACTGCATGATGCTCTCAGTGAATTTCAGAGGGACTTTTAAAAAAAGAGACCTGTAATAACAGGATAAGGGAAGGGTTAATGGCTTCAAGTTGAAAGAAGCTTGATTTAGAAGAGACATTAGCAGGAAATTCTTTACCATGAGGGACAGGACTGGAACAGGTTGTCTGCAGAAGCTGCGAGAGCTGCAAGCCTTGAAGTGTTTAAGACCAGGCTGGATGGACCCTTGAGTAACCTGGTCTAGTAAGTGGTGTCCCTGAAGGGTTGGAACTGGGTGATCTTCGAAGTCACTTCCATCCAAAACCACTCTGTGATTTTTTTTTTTTTTTTTTATTATGTTTTAAATAAATTATTGGAAAGTAACCTGAAAGAAGAGGTTTATTTGTGATTGTTAGATAATACTGATATTCACATACTCAAAATTTCAGGTGTCTGGGCAGCAGCACAGAACTGATTGTATATTATAGAGAACAGTCAGAAATTATTCTGCTAGCCCACGAAAGTCCAAAGTTCTCAGTTCTATACTTGGAAAACGTAAGTTTCTGACTTCAGACTACCTTTGTACATATCAGCTGTCTTCACATAAAACCCAGTTTATGTGACTAAGGAATGTTTTTATAGCTCTGTGTTTTTTTTCTCTAGTATATTCTTATATTTGGAAATCTAGAAGTTGTGAAAGTACTGATAAATTTGAAAAGCTAGTCCTCTTCTGACCTTCAGTTGTCTAAGGTGATCACTGACTCCATCTCATCTCTGCAAATTTTAATGTTAGAAAAGTTGTTCTTTCCCTGGGGCTATCAGTGTCCTTATCATGTATCATCATTTCCCCCTTTCTTCTCCTTTAGAGAATTCTCAAATAGATATGATGTGCATGCAAGGCTGAGAAACAGGTACTGCTGGATTTTAACATTTGGTCAGCTGTTGCCTCCTTTGGGATAGTTGTTGAGTTATGTTGTATTTTGTTAGCTTCAAAATAGTAGATAATACCTGTTTAAGAGAGCTGTGAAGGACCTTCATTAGAGGCCAGCCTTAAAGATCTCCTGCAGCCAAGTGTTCTTCATAGCATTTAGAAAACTTTTGTGAGAATGCAAATCCGGGAATTGTGCCAGTTTCTGGTATTTGGTAACACAGTGCTAGGTGTCACAGAATGTTAGGAGTTGGAAGGGAACTCTGGAGGTCATGGAGTCCAACCCTCTGCCAAAGCAGGATTGCCTAGACCTGGCCACACAGGAACACATTCATGTGGGTTTTGAAAGTCTCCAGAGAAGGAGACTCCACAACCTCTCTGAGCACCCTGTTGTAGTGCTCTGTCACCCTCACAGTAAAGAAGTTTCTTCTCCTGTTGAGGTGGAACCACCTGTGTTCTAGCTTGTACCCGTTGTTTCTTGTCCTGTCACTGGGTGCCACCAAAAGGAGCCTGCACCTTCATCCTGACACCCATGGCATAGTATATCCATAGTATTTTTCTTGGCAGTCATATTTAATTTTTAGGTAACAACTTAAAAAGTATTCTTCTGTTTTGTCTTAAATGCAGTAGCATGATGAGACAGGTTTATGTACTTCGCTGAGTTGTTGGTTAGAATTCCCAGTCTGTAGCTTATTTCCTGCTGTGGGTGTCACCGAAAGAATGATATCTTGGATCCAGTGTACACCCTTAATATTCTCTTAAGTAAGCAGTGCAGGAAGGCATTGGAGTCTAATGTTATTTTTCTCACGCTTTTTAATGCCTTGAATTTCTGTAAAAGATATTTTCAATGAAGCGACTTCATTTTATATGAGAGGTGGTGGAATTTCTCCAGTAAGAAAGTGGCAGAAAAGTCACACTGGAGTCGTGCTTTACACAAAGGCAGAGAAGTTGCTGGTGGCAAATTCTTACCTTTGCTTCTTGACCATAAAATTCTGCTGTTGTCTTTATTTAAACTTTGTCAAAATTTCAGATTTATTCACATGTTTTTATTTGGACAAAAGGCAGGAATTGATTTTTAAATTATATTTAGTATTAATTGAGCTAAGTTTTTTTCTGTTTCCTTCTTCTGTTTTGTTTGTTTGTTTGGTCAGTTTTGGGGTTTTTTTTTTGTTTGTTTTTTTTTAATGGTTGATGGTTTATAATATCCTAGTGATTAATTTTTCCTTTAATTTAGTTTCCTGTTGGTTGTTCCTAGATGCTGCAGAAATGCAGAAATGTCTCACCTGGAAGAAATTACAATATTGAACAGCCAGAACAGTTTATCTGGGCTTTTTTGGGGGTGGTGTGATGTGTGGATTTTTTTTTTTGGGTGGTGTTTTTTGTGGGCGTGTGGTGGTTTTGGTGTTGGTTTTGGTTTTTGGGTTTTTTTTGGGTGTGTGTTTAGGGTTTTTTTTGCTGAGTTTGTCTTGTTTCTCTCTTTTTTTATTCCACCCCCCACCCCCTGAAAACTATCCTGTTGGTACTCAACTACAATGAAGATTTATAAAGGTGTAGTGTAGTTATATGGGCAGGGTTTGAACTTAGGTTTTAATTTAGATTTGGAGCTCTGCCTCTTCTCATCTAATGTATTATATTTGTGTGAATGAATTCCCATGGTTAGCATTATCTGTTTATAGCAAAGATCAAATCTGGCCTAATCTTGTAAGTGTGACTGAAAGTCTAATTGGAATAGTGCCATCATAATAGTCTCCGGTGATCATGAAGTTTATATTAGATAAACAGAGCTCATTTTCAGGTGTTTTTGCAGATACTGTTTTAGAGAACTGCATACATTTTTTTTTAAGATTGGGCAGTGGCTGGTACAGAAGTGATTAAAAAAGCAGGATCTTGCCTATTGATGTAAACAGGGTATTTCTTTTGTGATGTCGTGTTAACTATCCGTTGCGGACCTTTATTGGTGCTTCTTGAATAATTTGTTTAAACTACACAGTACAGATTCCTTATTTTAGCACTAAGACTTACAAAGGCTTCTTTTAGCAGCCTTTAATTTTGTACTTATGTATGTGACATAGCCTGTGGCTGTGATCTCTACTGTGAATCTGCAGTTGTTTTGGGATGAAAGAAGGCGGCAGCTGGAAACTCAGTAGCTACATCTAGCTGTCTACCTAGAGAAGGCCTTGATTTCAAGTTTATCTAAACAAGCTCGACTAATCCCAACTATCTAGGGGGATCCACTGTCAAAACAAGCAGCATGGCCCTAAGGCAAACACAACCATACAGAAATGAAGGCTGGGACTTCCAATACTCCAATGACTGCATACTGGAGGCTTTTTTTCCTGAAAGAGAGTAAGAGAGGTAGAATTTGCATAATGCCTTTTCATTGGAAACTTTTGGAAAGCTGACAGAGGTCCAGTTTATAGCCCTGTAGCCACAATACAGAGTCTATAGGAGAATCCTTGAATGACCTAACCATATTGAAAGGAAAAATGAAAGCATCGAAGTATAGCCAAGTGAGTGTGGAAAAGAGGGCTGCTGCATTGTCTAACATCTGCTCTACTTCTCGTTAGTTTTGTTCTTTGGTATTCTATGTGGACTTTGGAGAAACCTAAGACAGCCTAACATGAATCCTATAATCTTCCTCCTGAATATTTATGTAGTGTGCCAGCCTCTAAGCTGTCCTTTGCATCTTCCTACTTCCCCCTCATTTTCATGCTCTCAAATGAGGCCAACATTTCAAAAGCTAAATAAATGTTTGTGAATGTTTATAAAAGATTTGCATAAATTTGTCCTTGTTTGACAAAGATCACTTTTTTCGTATGCCAGTTCTGAAATTTTTTTAAAGGATTCAGTGCTTGTCTTGACAACAAAGTCCTGCCTCAGAGAACAATGATTGCTGATTAAGAGGGTATGCAGTTGTAGCTGAATAGAGCATTTGAGACACGTCTAAAAGGACCAGTCATCTTAAGCCAGAATTATAATACTTAACAAATGTTCGCCACAGCAGATATTTAAAGCTTTGGCTTAGATGCACCATACCTGTGCAATCGACTTATGGTGTGAGAAGTGTCTGATTCTCTTTTCACAGCTAATAGTTCTCACCTAATTTTTCCTAAATGTGGTAGCGAAAAATATTTCTCATTTGTAGTCACTAAATGTTAAAACTAAATTTAATTCGCATTTGTGTTGTAGCTTTCTGATATTGACACTTCTTACCTTTACCAACTGGTCAGTGTTTAGGCACATAATTGGACCTGATTTTTTTTTTTTTTTTAAAATGCTTGCTTGGATAATTTTTAAAAATTCTTTGAGAACTGAAACAATTACCCTACAACAGCTGATTTTCTAGATTTTATTTTGATTTTACCATGTTAGCTTAAAAAAAAAAAATTGTCTTAGAATAAAACAAAATCTTAATTTTATTGAAGGGGTTTTAAAGACATTTTTCGAGGAGCCCTCCTTGAAAATCTGCTTAAATATTTAATTCAGCTTTACTTTCAGATATTTTTTTCCACTGGAAAAAAAGTAATAGTCGGTTCTGTTCTTTTGTTCTATTAGTTGAGAGGTTGAAGTTGTCATTAAGGCAAAAACTAGAGCTACTTCTCTGACACAGTTTTTATCACATCTGCTAGGCCTGTGTCCCAGGAGGAGCTGTGCAGAGCAGTGAATTCAGCATAGGCCCATTATCTACTGTTTTTGCGTATGTTGTAAAAGGAGTGAGACCTCAGGGAGGCTTGGAGCCTCCTCCCGTGTAATGTCCAAATCAGATTTGAAGGACTGGTGGCAGGAAAGCTTTGGCCTTGGGGTGTGAATTCTAAGAAACAGAGTCACAATTAGGTTTAAAAAATTCAGGGATTTTGTGCTTTATCTTGAAATATGTTTTTAGTAATGCAAGTAGAAAAGTTGCCCATCTGTGCACATATTTTGTACGTTTAAAATATTTAAATGATAGCAGGCCTCAATATGCTCATGCTCTTCCTGATACCAGCATTGTGTATATATGCGTTGGGGGTTTTTGTTTGCTTTTAAACTCCAGCATTTTCCTGAGAACAAATGGTGTTACTTTGTCCTGGGCACCCTTCCCCTTCTGACCCTCATATAGGAAGAGATGACTTTTATGGAAGAAAAGCCCTCCCCAATTCAAGCTTTGTAACTACTCAGAGCTAATGGATTTTTAGCAGACTAAGCAAATGGATAAACGAGTGATATGAAATTGTATTGGAATACTAATAGAATTTTAAAAGTAGACATAAAACCAAATTAAGGTAATTTAAACTAATGCTATTAATCAACTTATGCTCCTGAGTTTTTTTTGTTTTTGTTTGGAACTTTATTTTAGAGAACTGTTTAAAAATAATTCTGAAAATGTTTTTATCGTTAAAAATCAGTAATGCTCAGTGCCGCTGTCAGATGTAAAAGGGTTTATGATAAAATCAATGCACAATAAAATTGGATACAAATATTCTAACTAAACAATGTTGCCTTAAAAAAAAATAAAATCTACATTTTACCAGTTCTTAAAAAAAAAAAAAGACAAAACCAAAAACCTTGAAAGAGCTTTAAAATCTAGACCAATCTTGTTTTCAGTTTTATCTTGGCTTTCTCTGTGTTGTCATCTTGCAAAATCAGGTTTCTTTGGCTGTGTGACACCGGCCTCTGCAAGCAGGACACCCTCTTTATAATTCGAGGGTTTGAATTTATAAGCTCTTTGAATTCGAATGCTTCTCCTGATTTTTTAATTGCATAATTATATGGCACTTGGTAATTGATGAGAATCTGTAATAATAACTTTAGGAAAATTTGCTGTAAGATAATATAAGCTGACACTAATACTAAATGCAAATTAAGGGTTACATTTTCCAAACACAAGATGTACTGATCCCTCTTTGTTACTCATGGCTGTGTTCAAGTGAGCAGTTGCATGTTTTGGGCTGGCATGGCTTTAGTGCATTTAAATTCTTTAAATGAAATTTTGAAACTTGTTTGCATTTTCCTGTCCATAAGTAGCAGCTTTGTAAAATGTTTAAAACAGTTATTGAAACTTGTCCCTGAGGTGCTTTATTGCACAGAAAGATGTTACCTTTCCTTGGAAAACTGCTCTCTGGTTTCTCCTCTTTCCTTCATCAGTCTGTTGATGTCTTCTTGAAACTCTCTTGGTGTCCCTCTGTGCAAACAGGATGGATTTCATGTTTGTTTCATGGATTCAGATGGTATTTCAAGCTGGATAAGATGAAAACTATTTGTATTTCCACCCTCCCTGTTTAGTATTTCGCTTACAGCAGCCTCACCTATATTTCACCTCTGGTTTAAGGTCAAGGAAATAAAAGAGCATTCATCTTTTTATTACTGAGCCATCTCTTCTCTCCATGGAAAACTCATCCTACTTGCAGTGCTCCATTTTGTTGTAATATTTGAGTTGTCTTTGCATAAATATATGCGTGTTGTGAATTATGGCTGTGGGGTTTTGGAGTTATTTCACTCCTACTCATGATCCACAGCTAAAAGGGTTTGACTCTACTCAGAGTAGTCTTAATTTCACCCACATTTTCCTTGGGCTTCCCAATAGGCTTCCAAATACAGGTCCCCAACCTGTTGGGTGTTGTGTTGTTTTGTTTCCTTTCTCTGGCTCAATTATTTGAATGTCTTGTCATAGTCGTTCACCATTTTTCATGGGTCTCTGCCTGTATTTTAATTTTCCTCTCCAACTTCTGCTTACGATTCTTGTTCCATTTGGAATGTGTTTTTCTGTGAGTAGGTTGTTCACAACAGTCTGCTGCTCTTGCTTCAGACCAGCAATTTGGTCATCATTTTTACCATTGAAGTTTAAATTAGTTGTAGCTGTAGTATGGGGTATTAATACCAATGTTTACCCGAACAAGAGAAATAAAATAATCTTGTATATCTTAGAGTCTCTGAACTCTGTTCATTGACTTAGAAGTGGGAGCATATAGGGAAAGGATTTTTTTAAAAAAAGACTTAAGATATAGCTTGCATATTAATTTCACAAGTAAATATGCAACATTTTCCAACCATGTTGAACTTTCTCTGCAGTTTCATCTCAATCTATGGATAATTAAGGACATTGTGCAAATGTGGATTGTGTGTGTTTAACTCTCCTGCTTTCCATACACTTTTTGAGTATCTGTAAGAAAGCCTTTCAAAGTCTGCCTCACCTCCATAAATCGCTGTGTTGACACAAAAGGACTGAACACTGTATTCTTGCCTCATTTATTCTGAAAACTTTGCTACTGAAACCAAACTTAATCAATGAGCTCTGTGTTGTCTCCGATAAGTTATGTACTGGCTTTATTGATTGAGAAGGATTTTAGAAAACCCATGTGGGGTTTATAATGTCAGCAGTGTTTTGATTATGAAAAGAGTTGGAACCTTGGGACAAGGAACCAGGTGGTGTATGTCCTAAAGCCACTGGTGACACGGCTGGGCTGAATCCCTCCAGGGACACAGTTCATGCCCTGCACTTTAACAGTGGTGACTGGCTGCTATAGATGCACTTTTTGCTCATTAAAATGTTAAAAATCAAACTGCATGTAAAAAGATTTGTGAAAATATAAACTTGGGGATTGATCCAGAAAACTGGCATGTGATACCCTAGAGACACTGGTTTCAGCTACTGGGTAATTTATGCTTATCAGCTGTATGTCCTGGATTGGTTGGGGGTTTTTTCCTTTTTTTTTTTTCTTTTTTTTTTTTTAGGAGGTTTTGCTTTTAGAGGCATTTATATAGGTTTTCTTAAAAAGAAAATAGGCATAGGGGAATAAAATAAGAAAACAAGCTGCTGATACTACCTCTCACGTAAAAGCATAAAAAGAATTATAAGGTGCTGACATGGAATGATTCTCAGTTTGGTTTTTTAAGGTTTTTGTGTGAAATTGTAAAGAAATTATGAGTTCTCTAAGCCATAAGTAACCACTCACCTAGAGAGAGGTCTGGTAGAAAGTTATATGTTATGTAGGAATTGCTAATCTTCAAACTGAGCAGTATTTGAAGGGGGGGAGGGGGGAAAGAGAGAAAACAGACAACAAAAAGCAATGCATTTATAGTAACAAGCTTGTAACTTGAACAAAAATTGAATAGTTCTCCAGTAATTGTATTCCTTACCTGCAACAGATCAGCAGTTTTGCTAATTAGAGACTAATTCTGTATATAATTTTAATATTTTTTAATAATTAAACTTAAAAATGCATAATTATCTGTGGTGAGAAAACTATAAATATCAAGAAACAAGTGCAAAGTAAGTAATACACTTAGCCTACAATAACACAATGCTGATGACATGCCAAAGTGTTGTATTATGTGAGTGTTTTTCCTTACAGTTGCAGTAATTATTTACATGATCAAAACGATGGAGAGAATAGTTTGTGAAGTTTTCAGGTGATTTGTGGCTTGTTGTCTTTTAACATGGTTTTATTTCAGAATTCTGTGTAGTAGTTACAGGGCTTTAATTCTGAAAACTAGATGTGCTATCATTATTTCCAGAGCCATTTGTATTGATAAGGCCAACAAAAAATACAGACACTTTACTATCCTCCAATTATTATTATGGTTGTTTTAAAATTCTACACTTTCATCATGAAGATTTCAGTTGTGAGTGAAGAAGAACTGTGTCGTAGTTAAAATTTGTCAGGATGTGGTTTTTGTGCCCAAGCAGAGTCGTTCAGATGGTCGACCTTTGTGAAAGTCAGAGACTCTGCACAAGGGTGAACCTAATCACATTAATGAGGTCTTCATTCTTAGGGCATTATTTTGTGTCAAAATGCATACTTTTGCAGAGTTTACTCTGAAACCTGTGTAGCTCCTTTCCAAGTTTCCTGCTGAATTTGAAAGGAGGATACTTCTTTGCTTTATGTGGAATTCTTCAGTAGATCTTTTCTTGTTCTTTAAAAACAGGAGGTTCTTAAATAATCCAACAGTAAACTGTCAAGAAGTCAAAGTTTCCATACCTGTTTCTCCCTGAAATCTTAAGAACTTTCCACATTTTCATTGTTAAGAATCCTCCGAAGAAGAGTCTATGAGCAGTTGAACCCGAAACCATTGCTAAGAATGGGATGTGCTGGTTTGAATTATGTAGGAGGAGCATGTTCTTGCAAGGGACTCAATATGTTTTCTGCTTCATTGAATAGGTTATTAGATTGATGTAGTTTATTTGTTGAATGATGGCATTGGTTTTAGAAATAAATGAAGCGAGAAGCATTGGTTTAGTTATTGGCGATAATTTATTGCTATTGGTCAGAAAAGTGTTGAATTTATCAGAGGGTTTGTCATTTAGTCAGGACTGTCTTCTTTCAGCTAGAACAGAAATAGAGTTTACATTTCAGGTCCTGAAATACTGAAGTGTGAAGGAGAATGAGCAATGAATTGGCTGGTGGTAGCTGTGTGCAAACTAGGTAGGGCTTTGTGGTGGGTTGTGGATTATAGAATTTTAAAACTGAATATTATAGAACAAAGTATAGAAATGGATTACTCTTTTTCTGTGAACTCAGTTGTTTTGGGACTAGCATGTTTCTGCTTTAGCCTCTTTAATAACTATATTTGTTTAAAATTGGAAATTAATGTCTGTGCTGATCATGTATTCAGTTTCTATATTCATGCTTTTTATTTGCTGCCATGCAAAGACTGTATTTAAAAGTTGCTGTGTTTGTGGTGCTGTTTTGCAACTCCTAAAAATGGCTTGCAGGTTATAAACGTTTTGTATTCATTTTAATACACATTATTTTAATCTTTTTTTTTTTTTTTTTTTTTTTTTAACACAGAACAGCAACAATTAAAACAGTAATTTGCTTCACTCTGGCTAAGTTCATTTCACAGCAATCCTNTGAGACCTATTGGCTGTATCTTTTGTTATTTATCTCACTGATGCTAGGAAGTAGTCTCTAATCCCCCAGACCTCTGTTCCTAGGTAACAGTCAAAAGCTGTGCCAGCAGAAGTGGTCCTGCCAGGCCAAACCCATGTGGTTTGGTGTTATTCACTATGATCCATATGGTCAGGGTAGAGATTGTCCCTAGAGAGGTGTTAACACTCAACAACCCAACCTCCTCCTACTCTTCAGAGAATTGCTGGATGGCTCCTGCTGCCTGCCCATGTGTGAATCTTGATTAATTTTTCATTTTTAATGAAGTTTGATCATGTTTATTATTTCACATGATTGACTGCCTGGTACTCCTTCCATGTAATTGATAAAGCCCATATTTCTTCATCTGTCTCTTATTTCTTCAGGGCAAAGTTGTGAAATTGTGTGATGTGGTTAATATTAGATTTATTGGTCCCAACAGATGTATAAATTATCTCTTTTTCTCTCCACAGGAAGTTCTGCAGACTTTGACCAAGTTTTGTTTCCCCTTCTATGTGGACAGGTAGTGTTAGCTTTTCAAACTTTACAAGAAAATAAGCTTGTCAATAAAACCACTGTAGAAAATAAAAACCATACCATTCTTAATGTTCTGTCTGCTCGACTGTGATTTAAAGCACCAAAGTGCAAATTATAGTCTTAGAATCACTTTTTCCTGGGGTTTTTATGGGCACCACTGGAAAAAAAAAAAAGTTTTAAAAGTGGGAGCTTTTCAGTGGAAGCAGTAAGAGTGCATTTGGGTTTTCTTCTATGTCATGCTTGAATGTGGAAATGCTTGGGTAGTCATAATTAAATATACATATTGCTATCAAAGATTTGTGTGCCTGCATATCTCTTTTCTTAACTGCCAAAATTTGGGCAGAACAATGGATTAAATGCTTTACATTTAAAGGCCTTGGTGTTTCTGGAATGCTGGTCTTTTACTTGATCACTGCTTAATGTGGCTTCTTATTTTTAGGGTAAAAATTTAAAGTTATAGTGGATTTGACAAGAAGTGAGATTATTTAATTCTTGTAATTTAGAAAACTCCAGAACACTTTTCGTTTTTCAGTGTTGCCTTTACTATGAGAGGTTTTGTAATGGTTTCTTTAAAAGAACAAACAGCAGAATTTTGAAAGGATGAACCACTGCTTGCATCCATGAGTATCATTTAATTGGTTAGAATCACTTGTCTTAGGTCAGCTAACACACTGAATAGTTTTATTGATGGAGTGAACTGACCTTAACTGTGATTCAACTGCTAGAATTTGTTTCTCATTTCAATGAAATATGTTATGTTAGCGATAGAAATTGAATTTTCTTCATAAATCAACATCCACTTCTAATATTGTTGCTTGTTTGAGCTGTTAAATTTTTATTTTTCATATTTTTTCTCCATTCTTAGCCCAGCTGAGATTTCTTAGTTGTCTTGCGATACTGTTGACTAATTTCTGTGAATGGAGATGAAATCTCACCATGCTTCTCTGGAGATAGGAGCCTTCATAATAGAACCAGTGCTACACTTTGTCCTCTGATGTAGTAATCTGGGCTTGAAGGAAGCTGAAAGCTTGAATGGATCATGCAGATGATCTGTTCTTTCAACCCTCCAGGTGGTTCCTGCAGATCAGGGTTGAGAGCCATTGGTGAGGCACTGCTGGAGACAGCAATTATTACCAGTGCCTCTGCTGTACCTGATTTGTACATAAAAAGAAGATTTGAATATCCTGGGCTGTCAACATGAGCTGCTTAACTGGAGCATGTTGACTCAGATGACCTTTAAAAGCCATACATACTACTTATAATTTGGAATCACTTTTGGCTGATCATCTTTTCCCTTTCCCAAGGAGAGGGAGCAGGGAGATACTTATTTGTATTTTTCTCATGTATGTGTTTCTACTAGAAATATTTATGCTTACTGTGTGTAGGCTTATTGTACCTAGGAGTTGTGTTTGTTTTGTTGTTTTTTGGTTTCTCCCAGCAATATAACATTTTGAAAGATAAGAACATTGAAAACCCATATGGGGTGCAAATGAGAACATAATGGAAAGTGATTCCCGTTTCTGGATTGGCTTTTTTTGACTGAATAGCACAGACTGTCACTGAAAAGACTGCAAGCCAACCATTATGAACATAAAGTAGAGATTGTAACCAACAGCATACATAATAATGTGAAATTAAGAATGGGCTTTTTCCAGAAGGTAGAGGATGTCCCCAAATTAAGGACATGTCAGCTGAAAGAGGTGTGTGTGCTGCTTTTCTTCTTCAGACACACATGTGCATAGGTGTGTCTGTAGGTGTTTATATACAACTAAATGCTTGTTGTGTATATAAACAAACACTTGCTACCTTTGAAATGTGTGTGGGAATTAACCTGCCAGTTACAGCAGGGAAGAAAACTGCCATTTATCACTGAATGCAAATCAATGTGATGTGACCACGATAAAGAGAAAGATACTGTGCATCTAAAGTGCAAAATGTCCTTCAGCTTTTAGCTACTTCCAAGTTTAGGACTTATTGAATACTGATTCTTAGAAGCTATTTCTGGAACTCAGATAGTAACGAGTTTGCACTAATTGGTCTTTCCCCTATTTACTGTTAAGCAACTACTGAGTGTTTACTTATACATTCCTTATATTGCCTTTAAAGTAAAGTTATTTAAAGTAGTGAGCAGGTAGCTCTGATTCAGAGAAGGATTGAATATTGTCTTCTCAGTAAACATTTTGTCTACTTTGAGATGAAAAGAAATTGCTTCTCGAATAAATACTGTTTTCAGTTCCATGTCAGAAAGGTCCTTACCGTCATATCTTACAGAGTTGACTAGCACTCTCTAGTGGGATTTTATCCCTCTGTATGTGCCTGGGAAGTGGGATGTTGGATCAGAACTCCGGTTACTGTAATTCTTAGTACTCGGAGTGTTTTGTAAATATGTATTGTTTTGTCTATTTTGAACAAAAAGAGAGAGAAACACTGGAGTGGTTTCAGGAAAGACCAGGGATTTCCACGTAACTAAGTGGCCTTGTCAGCCGTGACAGTTTTAGTATTAGAATCTCTCCATAATATTGAGAGGTTTAAAAATGTTTATTCTTAATAGATCAGTGGAAATACTGTCTCATTGTTCAAGTAACTTCAGTTGAGGCTTGCTCTTCTGATTTTGTTGTTAAACAACAGTATTTCTTTCAGAAGTAGTGAGAGAGGACCTAAGTCTTAACCTATATATGTGCCTTTTCTAAGGCTACATGATTCATAAAGCAGGTGCCAAAAGCTGAAGATGTGTTACTGCCTCTGCCACATGACAACTTCAGATGATGGTAGCACATGAAGAGTTTGAGGCAGGTGGATATCTTTTGCATATCTGATTTTTTTTGCTGTGCTGAAGGTTTTGCCACTCATTTACACAAACTCTTCATTCTTTTTGCATCAATACTTACATATATTGTCAAGGGTGTTCCAGAACCACTAGGGACAAACTGCCATGGCAGTGGACCATGAATTTTCTGCTCCTATGAAAGCAGGATCAAGGCAGAGGATATTCTTTGACTGCAGGAGTGAAGAACCCCACCTCAGGCAAATTCGTATCAGGATTATTTGTATTAGATAAAGCTGGTGATGGGGGATTTTGAATTCACTCTTCCTCTCTCCCCTTCCCTCCACAACTAAATTCTATTTGCACATGATTTATGATGCCTCTATCCTGCTAGGCTCTAAACAGACCTTCTTCCCATTTGAAAATAGAACTATGAATCTTAAGTATTGATATTAAGATCTTAGATGAAGTACTTTTTATCTGGGAGAAATGACAACTGAGCAAGACCCATCAGATGTATTTAATTCCTGCAGAACACATGAGAACAAGAATCTTTAGGTTTACTTTGAAGGAACTTACTGATTTGTCACAATTGTTCCATAAACAAGCTTCTCCCTGCTGCAAATGAAATGTTGGTTTTTTTCCCCCTCTTCCATAATTTGTCAGCTAGAATGCTATTTCTCACACATGCTCTGCTCTCAACCTTGTTAAAATTAAGCATATAATCCCCTTTTAAAACACCCTACTAAAATCACCATAGTAACATTACTTCCAAGCTTTACAGATAAAACACAACACCAGTAAGGGATTTTTTGGTATCCTCAGCAGCTCAATGTGGTTTATGGAAATGGTTGCTCTGTTGACATTTAGATTTCAGTAGGATGATTGTGCTGGCACCTTTGAATTCTCAGAATGATGAAATGCTTTTAAATATCTCTCTTTCTGTTCATCTGTGTATTTGGAGCACTTTTTGGTTTTCATCACTGAATGTTTTTCCTTGCTGGTTTGGAATCCACTGAAAGATTCTTCTTTCTAAGCCGGACAGTGACATCTTTTAGATTCAGATCCAACTTTTAGTTCTGAAAGTCTATTTTCATGTCTTTTCCTGTGGGCATTAAGTGTATAATCTCCCACAGAATAGGCTTATTGCATGATATATGGCATCATGGAAGTGAGTACTTGCTTGCTTTTAAGGCTTCTGACTGTTATTTAAGTGGCCCTGAATTTAATGGGATTTGTTGATGATGTCACAGAACTGACTTGTAAAACTGCTGCCAGTGGAAACACCAGTCAGTTCTCAGTAATCCTGGAATAAACTAGAACATAACCTGAAATAAGTGTTAATTTCCTGTCATTATGAGGCTCTCAAACTGATCTGAAATTGGATGACAAGACCTTTAATAATTACATTAGCCCCAGTTTTCACCACTCAGCTTCATAATTTCTGTTAAATAGTGAAACTTTATCTCTGCAAAGTGGGAGGTGAGTTGGTTGTGGTTTATATGAGATCTACCATTGCTGTACAGAAGATCTGTATTAATTTTGGACAAATATGCTAGTATCTCAAGAATGTAATTTTGTTAATGTATAGCGTTCAGAAAGTGCTGGGCTTTAAATGTAAAGCATCCTATTTTGGTACTATTTTGAGCATAACCCATCAGTGGTAAAATACCGTTGTTAACTACAGTATTTTTGAAGACATAACTTTGAAACTGTTTGGGTTTGGGAATATTTTGTTTGTTTGTTTGTATGATCTGGTTCTTGGGTTTTGTGCTGTTTATTTGTTTTGGTGGTGGTGGATGTTGGTTGTGGTGGTTTGTCTTGTTTTCCAAACCTGTGTTTTTATAGTTTGGGCAGCTTTTCCTGTAGTGATACTTTCCACTGTGGTGTGAGTGGGAGCCAGCATCTAAGAATATTATTAGTTCACTTCTGCTGTTCTCAGAGCTGTTAAGATCCTCCAGATGAGGCAAATTGCTCTTAATTTCAAAAGACCCTATAGAAGTCCTACCGAATGATGTTTATAGTCACGGCTGGCTTGAGCACAGTGTATTTTTTGATTCTCATTTCTCTTTTTTTTTTTTTTCCTATCCACACTATTCTGGTCTTTCTTTTAACTAGTTGCCTGGCTGCCAGTGTAAAGGAGAGTCACCTGGCTTGGTTCCAGTTGCTGAACATTTTGGAATTATGTTATCTGGCATACATGCAGAATTGGTATATGGATAATAAAGTTTCTCTAAGTCAGTATCCAAGTGTTGAAGAAGCTTAGCATGTTATTAAACATTGTCATGCTCTTGGACTACACCAATTCTTAAATGGAGAGTAATAAAGAAATATTTTGGGTTGTATGAGAGAAACATGGGTTTGGTTTGTACAGTGTGTACTGCACTGAAGATGGCTGATAGTCGTAACCGTTTTCATTTAAGGATAAATGCATTTTTAGTGTCCTCCCACACTTAAAAAATGGGTTAAAAAGCTTCCCTCACCAAGCAACCAGGATATTTAAGTTTCTAGTGGGTGTATATTCAAAGTTAATGTCTCAAAAAAAAAAATTCTGCTGAAAGAGGAAGTGTTATAGGTTCAACGACCTAAACTAGATACTTTTGTCACAGAGTTAGCTCCGCATTAATGTTTTTTTTCTTCTTACTCTCTTTATTTTCAGCCATGCAGTTAACCAAGTTGGGCAGAACTTTACGTTTGTGCTTACAGACATTGACAGCAAACAGAGGTTTGGATTCTGTCGCTTATCTTCTGGGGCCAAGAGCTGCTTCTGTATCTTAAGGTAGGTCTGTGGTTTGGCTTTTGGCTGACTCTAGGGAACAGTGTTTGACTTTCTGTGCTACACTGCAATTATAATTTCCAGCTGTTAGGAATTTTCCTATCTGGTCCTCAAAGTCACTGCTCTTCAGCAGAAGTGATGCAAAATATCTTGCACTTTGAGTTCCTCTGTAGATAACTATATTTGTTTGTAGTCAATGTTCTTGAGTTAACAATGTGGGGGGAAAAAAAAAAGGTCTCTTTGCAGTAATTTGATATGACATAGCATGATGGCAGCTGTTATCTTTAGCTGTCACAACTGATCTTGTTAAGACATTTTGTGGACATTTGTATATGCAAGTTTTATTAACAAAGCATCTGTTGGTAACAGAGAGAATGTCACTGATGCTCTCTAAGTCCTAAAAGTTTCTGTGTATGTGCTTTGGTCTGTCCCACTGATGGGTTTGTGAAGTTTGTCATAGTGAAGACTGTTAGTGGAAATTGGGAGCAATGTATTGGATACAAAGCAAGCAAGAGGCTCTATGAGATTATTTTTTGATGACCTCCCATGGACGTGTTGAAGTATAGTGTGTAATTGTCTGTTTACATTGGCTGCAAGAAATGGTGCAAGTAAAATCAATTTTAGTATCTATCAATATACTTCCACTTAAGAACTTTGATGGATTGAAGGTTTCCAAATGGCATTCAGCCTGTCCTGTTTTAAACAAATTTTAGAATGGTCTGTCTTCTGCTTTCTGCACATTCACGAGAAACTGGAAGTTCAGGAGCAATGGCCCAGGTAAAGAGAAAGTTTACCGTGTGAACAGCCGGGAGGGTGGCTGAACAATTGCTCAAGCAATCGCAAAGGAGGGCAGTTTCCTCTATGAGCCATTGTTGATAGCTGCCTTGGTCATCTCTGGCTTGCTTTTCATATGAGAGTAGCCAGTGTAAGAACAAGAACCTGTCTTTGCCCTGTAAGTTCTGTGTGCTACACATGACCAAATGGGACCTTCTGTGTCTGCCACTGAATATGACCCTTCTGGAGAATTTCACAGATGATGTTGCAAAATAAAGGAGCACCTACTAAATTCAAGGACACTTCTCACTCCTTTGGGTTTGTACAGCAGTGCCAGGGAATAGATTTGGGATCCCTATATATATTTATGATGAATGTCTGTGCCATTTGTGCTGGCACTATGATGTTGAAGATACCAAATGTTCCTTGCCTTGTACTTCAGTGTTATACTGATGGCAGTGATCTGCTCACCAGGCCTTCACTGAAAAAGCTTAATATTTGGGAAACTGTTGTGAAATCTACCAAAATTACTAATTAATTGAGTGACAGGTGTTTTCTGAGTATCTCCCTTCCTTCTTTCTTTCCTCTAGTAGACATTTTCACTATTATTAGCTATGGCAGTCCAGCAATATGGACTGTGTGCTGGAGGCAGAAAGGTGTTTCCCTGGCGCTCTCTCCATAGCTGCTGCCCTGTCAGCTGGGGTGCTGATTCACTCATGTGGGAAGTGTCTGGTTACATAAGGTAACTTTTCCTGATTAATGACAAATTAAAGGGGAAACAGTTTAAAAAGAAAATCTGAATGAGGAGTCCCTTCTTGATCTCTCCTGGATAAGAGTTCCTTGCTGTCAGCTCCCTTATGTTGAGTGAATGCCCAGAAGAAATGGAGGAGTTCTGTTGTAGTTAAATGCCTTCTGCTTCAACTCATAACCAAAAAAAAAAAAAAAAAGAATTCTTGTTTCAGTTAGCTGGGACTCTCTTAGCTTCATTTCTATTGTTTCTTGCTCCTAATGAGAAACGAACTAACGAGAAAATGAAAGTTCATCATTAATGCAAGGGAGTGCAAATTTTAGAGGATAATAAAGAATGTAAAGCAGCAATACACAAATTCACTTGCTCTGTTCTCAGGATTGCAGTGCCCAGCATGGATGTAATTCTTCTCAGTGTCCTTTCTGAATTAAAAGATGCTGTATGGCACCTGGATGGGTCAGAACATGCTGAAGAATGTAAGAATAGGGAAAAGCAAATAGAGATTAAAAGATTGTTTGTTTTTTAAATTACAAGTTGGATGGCAGCAAGCTTCAAATGTTTCTTGCTGTGCTCAGTGATGGTACAAAATTAAGTGACACTGCTTAGTAGTGGAGATGATTTTCACACATTTATCAGTCAGAGATTTTGTGTGTCTGGTCATGGTAAAATGGTTTGGAGGTAGAAAATCATCACATGTTGAGGTTCATTATTGAAGAGGAACAGGAGAAAAAGGAAATTCTTTTCACTCAGCCGGTGCTTTAAAAAATGTCTGCAGAGGTCTGGAAGCAAAGTTTAAAGCTGAGAGAGTACTCAGAAGGCCAGAAGTCAAGGTCTGGACTTTGAGTTTTAAAGTGACCCAGAGACTTTTTCATGTGATAGAAAGTACAGTAAAGGCGCTGAAGTTATCCACATGGATATGGCTCCTGTGGCCATCAGAAAGGCAGTTCCATTTTAGAGTAACTCTTTTTGGCTGTTTTAACCAGTACTGTTTAGAAATCCACTTTCAAGATAGTTTTCATAGTTTCATTCCTGCTGTGGTTAGTTAGCATCACAGATTTATGAAAATCTTTGATTAAGTTTAAAAACTACATCTTCTAGCTGTTCTGTGATTTCCTTTTAATGTAGAACCGCTGACTCTGTCTCTCTTACTCCATTTCCTTTTTTCTCCACTTCATTTGTAGCTAATCATGAAACTACAGTGATCAAACATTGTCTGTACCATCAAGCTGTAGAGTGCTCTTGTGCACAGATGACTCCTTTCTGCATTTCAGTCAGCAGAGGGCGGACAAAGGCACAAAACAGGGGTCACACATGGGCTGGTGGGGTTTTGAGGTCCTGAGCAGTGAAGTGAATTGAAAAAAACCCACAAGGTCACATGCCACACATAAAAATCTCCTAGATAACTTGGAATTCTCTACTGCCTTTTGCAATGCAAGATGTTACAAAACTTAAAATATTCTTTTAAATTATTTTCTTTTCCAGATGATGAATGTAGAGTAACTTGAGAGCTGATGTCCAAGTTGTCAAATTTTGAGTTGTAAATTGGTAATTTTTATGCCTTAGAAAATGTTCCATGCCAAAGGATTTTTTTCTTTCTAAGACTTCTTTTAAGGACTTAAGGATTTTGGGTAAAATGAAGCAAATCCTATTGGATATGTATTAAGAAGCCGATTTCTTTTTTTNTTTGCCATGAGCTTTAGAAGGTGAACAATATATATAGTTGTGAATTTAGTGAGGGGCTGCAGTCTTATAATCTCAGTGATGAAAAGTAAAATAACTGTATAAGTTTCTACTTTCACGTATTTGGAAAGGATATAGACGCCTTCTGATTCTTAGGAAGTTTGCATGCTGAGGCTCTTACTGTCATCTCCTCGTTGTTTCAGTGACAGATCTCCCTACTAGCTTACTCTTCTTTTCATATTTCTACCAACTTCAGGTTTACTAAATTCTCCCAAAGTTGGTTTGCTGATTACACTCTGGACACTTGTTCAATGGCTTAGCTGTATCTGTCTTTTTGGCTAACTCCTGTGACCTAGAACTCTTCAGAGACACAGGCAGTGATGAGTTTCAACATTCTGCTGATGGGAAAGTAATGCCTAAACCAGTTTGTAATAGTCCCAGTAGGTGAACCAAAAGGAGCAGTGTGTTTGCTGTCTGGTTTCTTAAAGCATAAATGGATAAATGCTTTTGCATGTGGTCTGCTCATAGGACACAGTTACAAACCCCACAGCTGAAATACAGCTCTAAGCATCACTCTTGTACTGTGTCTAATGATCTGAAGATGGGTGAAGAAAATGAAGATGGGGTATATAAAACTGTGAAGAAACTGCTGAACATACGGAATCCTAAAGTCTATGGAGACATTGAAACATGAAATGCTTGGGCCCCCACTCTACCACCCCCTTCCCACTTATCCCCTCTTGAGAAAAAGATACCAAGTTCTTGTATGAAGACATTATTTAGAAGTGCATATCAGTTATCACTGTAGCTGGGGTTTTTGTCCTGACTCGTACATGTTGTAGAATCTCAAATGCCTGACAGCTTTGTCATTCTGTGCAGTCATGAAGGAGGGAAAAGTTATGCTTTAGGAATGCAAAAAATGTTGTTAGCTCAGTCTAAATGCTTTTTTTGATACCCTTATTGCAGATTGTTTATATAACAAAAGTAACAAGATTATGTTTAAAAAATAATTTTATCTTTTGTCTTCTGAAATATTTCCAGAATTCAGTGTGAGGAACCAGTTACTGATTCTTGAAGAATTCTTCAGGTTATAACCAGATAGGCTCTGGTCATTTCTTCCAATGTCTGTTTACTCTGTGTTTTGAGAATCTGAATCTTAAAATAAGTTTTATTTATGAAACACACTGCTTTTAAAGAAAGAAAAAAAATTGATGGCATTGAATGTATGGTAACCTGTTTAAATGTATGAACTGATTTAAATGTGAAGGTCAAGGTAATGATTTCTTGTCGGTATAAATAGATCACAGGCATGTTCACTCAGTTGATCTTAGCATTGAATGTCTATTTCTCTTATAGCAATGCATATTGGAGTTTAAAAAAATAATGTAGTAGTTTCACTGAGAAGTTATATATTTGTATCAGTTGGACTGAACTTTTGTAGTGGTAAGCATAAGACCAAGCACAGTACTTGTGGTCTGCAAAACCATTTGGCAGAGTGGTTTTGAAGTAATGTTCTTGATGTTACTCTGTTTGCTTCGTAGTCTCTTATTTTTGCATTAAGACTGTGAGGCCAGTAATGTGAAAAACAGAATGAAACCCACTCTGAAATAAGAACGTGCTTAAAGAAAGCAAATCACAAAACACCCTCAAACCTCTGCATTTCTGCAGTATGTTATAGCAATCCTAACAAAACTGAGTTTAGTATGTCTGAAGGGACTTTTTAGGTTGTGTAAAAACTCCATTTTTAATCTCGTCTGGATTACTAGTGTGTGATAGAGTATTAAAAATGACTAATTGTTTGACTCTGCTGATTTAAATGTATTTGAATATACTTTCCAGGATATCACTAAGCTTGTAAAATATGGTAATTTTTCTTAAGTTCTAAAGCTGGGCAGCATGTCTGTTAGAGTTGCTTCAGTAGGAGTCAAACTCAAAGGCCATGGTGGTTAGATGTCAGTGCACTTGTCCGTCTATGCAGATAAATATGTTGCCTACCTAACTGCAGTTTCTCCACAAATGTGATTTTGGTCATTTAAATGCCATATTTAATCTGCAAAAAAAAATTTTCTCGGATATTATAAGAATATGTTTGAGAGGTGTTGGTTAAATGCTGCCAGATCAAACACAATCATTTATTCTTCAGAGGCTTGTTTCTAGGATGGTTTCTATGATGCCTTTGTATTAAAAAAAAGATAGCAACAACAGCAACTATAAGAGTAGAAACTTTCTGAGAAGAGGACACAGTCATTGGTACAGGAATGAGCTGATGGTGGTTACTGCTTTGATAGCACTGAAAAAGTGTGTGCTACTGGACAGGCTGTATTGCCCTGAAGGCCCCAGAATTTATGCCTGCTTGATTGAAATAATAAGATGTAGTAGACAAACACAGTCTCTCACTCCTGTAGCCATGTAATAGGTGCTCTGCAATTTTTAAGTTATTATTAACCAGTAACATTTCTGCTCTACATGCTAAATTGTGAGCTATAGCATCTATTTCTAACTGCTTGAAGGAGCAGTAATAATATAAGTCAAAGATTTTTTTCTTGCTCCAAATTTTATTAAAGTAAAAGGGAAAAAAAAAAACAAAAAAACCAAACAACTTTTTGTAGTTTCGCTTTGGTTCACAAACTTACTGGGCATAGTTACTGACTTAGGGAAGTGCTACAACCATGTGCGACTCTGATTTCAATTTTACTTGATTTGAAGTTTTCAGTGGGTATTCAGCTTTTGTACCCAAAATGAAAATCGTTCTTCTGAAGTGAAATGCAGAAACATTTGTGTGGAAATCCCTCTTGGCCAAAATAGCTAAGCTCTGCACCACTCTTTTTCTAAGATAAAAAGAAATGAATCTATAATAGTTTGTGACAGATGGCAGAAAATGTAACTAACTGAATGTGATTCTGTATGGAGTTATTTGAGGTTTTTGGTGTGATTTGTTGTGAGTTCCTCTCCTCCCCCCTTTCCTTTCCTTTGATTGCAGTCTTTGTCCATTTATTCTTAGGATAGAATAAGATTTCTGAGAAGGGGCCTCTCTTGTGGTGCAAAGTGAGAATTGTTTTTAATTGAGCAGAAACATGTGGAAGGATCAGGAATATCTCAAGGGATTACAGAAAAATTCCAAATTTGTACTACTTACAGCTTGTGTTTAGAGCAGGGTCTGCTGGGAATAAATGTTAGTTAGTGTGACCTGTGACCTTAAAAACTGTTGACATGGATTTCAGCCAGAAACTAGCCACAGAACTCCTTTGTTAAGCTCATTCATAGCTCCTTGAAAACTCTAGTCAGTGCAAGTTGCCAGCTCAAATCTAAGGAAAGCAGAGCCCTTTTTTTTTCTCCCCTCTTTTTTTTTTTTTTCTTTTTTTTTTTT
>VWZI01015448.1:1158595-1325067 GCA_013396835.1 Psilopogon haemacephalus
TGGGCTTACTCCTCTCCCCCTCCCCCCCCCAATGTACATCTCCCCTGCATATTAAAAAATAGTATCTTTGCTCTCCTTATTATAAGATGTTTGCCTCTTGTTATAACTTTTCTTGTATCTATTGACATGATCTCCAAGCTCTAGTGAATCAGCTTATGGTGCTGATCCATGAGAGTGAGATTTCCCTTGTGATGTGCTTGTTTTGAGCAGATATTCCTTTGTATGGCTCAGAAGTGATGCTTTCTCATACAACAGTGTGATTAGCCAGTGAAAACCTTGGCCTTCCTCCTATGACTTAGGTAATTGATACTTACCTTCCTTAAATACTGATCTGACAGTTCTCATTATTCTACTCTACATACAACTTCATGTCCTGGTGAGTTCTTTCCCAGAGATGGCCATTGATCTTACCTGATGTTTATTGCTCTAGAGGTGGAATGTGTTGGCCCATTGAGAGTCACTTATCCTCTGAATCTGTTACAGTAATGATGTTTATTACACTCAGAGTGAGTTTCTTAACTCAGAGGTTGTGGATTCAGGCTTGCTTTTTTTTTTTCTCCCCCTCTTCTCTCTCTCTCTCTTTCCTCCTTAGCCTTTGACATAGGTTGATGGTTAATGACCAATTCAGAATAAATGGGTAGAAAAACACACCTCTGGTTCAAGAATAAAAGGCCTTGGGAAAGACAGAGATTATAGAAAACACACCTCGTGCTCAGCTTCAACTTTTAAATATGTGGCAAATTTCTTCAGTAACTGAGCAAAACCCCTTACCAGCCTTTCAGTGTGAGTCTTGAACATAGAGGTGTGTGATTTTTTTCTTCTATTCTGAAATGTATTGACGCCTACAGATTGTGATACAACACATGTCAAGGTCTCATGGCTTTCAAAGTTCACATCAGTGTGCTGCAGCACATTGTGCATTTGCTGATAGGGAGCACTTTTGGTTTATAGTCAGAAGTTCCTAATTCTACTGAAATTTCAGCTGAAACTTAGTACTGGAGGGCACAGCTCAACAAGCACATAGGATTGGAGTCTGTAATGAAAAGGAGCTGTTTCTCTGGTCAGGGAAAAAGGGTTAATTTGCATTGCGATGAAAAGGCTGTTCAGGATCTACTATTTCAACCTGTGATAGACTTACCAGTAGTCTTTGATCCCCAAATGAAATGTGATGGATTTCAACTGATGCCAGATGTCTCAAACCTAGTGGGATCTCTGATTGTCTGCCACATATAGAATTCTCTCTTCCAGCACTTTCATGTGTGCTTTTAAACGTAGTTTGAGAAGAGAGATTCCTTGACAAGCTAAGCCTTTGGAATCCTGTCTTTCTATTGTCATTTCAGCAGGGATCTCCAGGCTCTTGTGCTAACGCAGCCTTAGCTGCTTGAACTGCTTCATAACCAAATTTTTTTTTTTTTTTTAAGTCCAGGAAATTTAGTTGTGGCATAATCTGTAACTTTTCTCAGTTTAAGGCTGTTCTCTGCCCTCTTACTATGTATTTGTTAATTAGAGTGATTTACCCTAACCAAATAAAAACATTGTTCAGTGTATTCCTGTTGGTATAAAGTGAAACAGAATTGTTGTGGCTTTAAATCCAAGGCTACCTTGTTGTGTTTCATAAATCTTACTATAAACCATCAAGCACTTCAGCATGCCCATCTTCTCACCATGTGTGCTTTATGGGATATCCTTTGCCTGTGGCTTTAATAAGAATATGGAGACATAATTTTTAGTGTTTGCCTTGTAAATGTTAAAAAAACACTTTTTCCTTCATTTACCTTTATTTCAGGCTACTGCTTCAGTCCTTTGCTGTCAAACATGCTGGAGATGTTTTTTGGGTTTTTTTTTGTTTTTTTTTAAATTTTAAATAGATAAACCCCCCCAAATAGTTACACATTTCTGAAAAAGAACAAGAGACCTTGTGAATGTGTTTGGGAGTATATGATTTTACACTTGGTCATCCTGACTCAGTCATCCTAGGATTTAGAATCTCAGAAGGGAGGTACAGCTGCTGAGACCTCCTTATAGTAGCTGGGTACAATAAGAGCTGCAGCATTCTGCACTATAAAAGCCTTATGTAGTAGGGATTGCACTGTTGTAAAGCTGATCAGATTGCACAGCCTTTTTCTTCTGTTGTCAGCCTATGCCGCAGGCTGGCTTTAGTGATGTGTGTGCTCTCCAAGATCTACTTAGAGTTTTGCATTTTGTTTCAGCAGACCCTAGGTTCTGTCTGTTAAATGAATTTCTCTCTTTGCTCTGTGTGAACTAGCTGGAGAAATATCACTTGGCAAGTTTTCCCAGCGGTATGAATAACTTGTGTTAGAAGCTAAAAATCTTTGATTTTTAAAAAGGAGTGATCTACCAGAGGGAGAGAACAGAGAGTCCCCAACAACGGACCAGACCTGAAAGATAATTTTGAAATAAATTAAACACAGAATCTTTTACCATAAAATTCAATAAGCTTTCTTAAAATTTTCAGTGCTGGGTAATTCACAAGAAAAAATCTTGACTATTGAAGGTGGTTAAAATCTTGTACATTCTAAATTGCACCTCCTGTGTGTCTGTGAGTGTACAGATTTTGTACAGAATATAGGATGCTTGTACATGGACCCATAAGACGAAAGGCATGGGATCCCTATTTTCCAGTCTGAAGTATAATGCTCCAGGTTTTTAGAGCACAAATTCTTTTTTTATACAACGTTTTCCAGTGAAAGTCCAAGGCATATTTTTCATTGAACAACTTTTTTTCAGGTTGTAAAATTATTGTTGGTTTCTTGCTTTGCAGAGAGCTCCTGTGAGAAGCTGGGGAGATTACTGTGTGCTGGGCTCATGGAAGCTTCATCGTGTTGCATACTGTAATGCTAAAGTTCTTCTGAATTCCTTTTATTTACATAAATTCCGCAGTGCAGCTGCCCTGAACTTTTTTTTTCCTCCCTCCCTAAGGTTTTAGAGTGACCACAAAGAATCTGAGAAAGGGTGACAGCTTTGTCAAACTCAGACTTCTGTTCCATTTGCGGTGTCCCAATTAGATGTTAGCACACTAACAAAAGCCTCTTGGAATGGTTATCTCGGGCTGCTCTTGCACTTTTAGCTTGACTAAAATGTAAAATTGTTACATCATAAATCTCTTTGTTACAGTTTTCTGGCTTCATGTTGTTAAAGGGGTGTATAGAGCTCCTTTGAGCTGCCTTTTGTGAGAGACGCTGCTGCTGCTGCGTTTCAAGAGCCACTGTAGCTGTTTGGGGAGCAGTTGGGTTCAATAGTGGTATTTAGTGAACTTGGGAGGCTTTGTGTGAGTGAGACTTGCTGGGACTGCTTATGCTTGGTCACACAGGGTAGAAAAACAGGAAAGGGAATGTTTTAATTGACTTTTATTATTAATACACAGTGGCAAGTCACCAAAGTAAGCACTTTCTATTGACAATTACATAGTATGAAGATGTTCCATAAGATGAGATGTGCAAGTTCAGAGTGAGCCAGTTCTGTAGGGTGAAATACTTCTGAGATACATGTACATGGTGCATGTGCTTAAGTATAGAACTGTTACCTGAATCTCATGAAATCATGGAAAGATCATTAATGGATGGTAAAGGGAAGATTATAACAATATGGGGGAAAATTCAAGAGGGAAATAAATGCTGTGAGAGTGAGAAAAGGAAAGGATTCAAATGGCTTTCTACAATGGTTTGGGGTCTAATGCAGAGACAAAACTTGAAATAAAAATAAAAAAAGAAAACTGATGTTCAAAAAAAGGCTGTTGGCTGATCCCGTGGAAGGTAAGCCTGCATCTCATCAACATGCACAGATGTTGCTATGGAGATTTGTGGGTATGTGTGTATGTGTTTAAGCTTGCAAGTGTGAGAATGTGTCAATAGACTGAGTCTAGAAGAGAGAATAATGATGTACTGAGTTCCATAAGGTGTAAGGGAAGACACTGGAACACACAAATGTGGCTGAACTGGGAATTTAGCCTATAGAAATTCCCAGGTGAGCCCAGAGGTGCCTGGGTTCTTTTAAATGCATTTTGTAAACATGCTGAAAACATTGGGTGGGGGAAGGAAAGGAAGGTGGAAAAAAACAATAGTGTATTACAACAAGGAAAATAATAGATGTATGAAAACTTCTCTGTCTTGAGGGGAAAAAAACCATTTTTAAAAATATGTTGTTACGTCATTTAAGAGATTTAGCTGGTAAAATTAAGGTGAAAATTAAAAATAATTAAAGGCGTGTTCACGTTTTTAATGAAGGGAAGGAAAAAGTGTTTTGATGGCTCTGCTTTTGCTATTTGAAATTGTCTGCATAAACCTATGGAAGAGCATGATGTCAAACATAACTTGGTTCATCACAATCTGCAATCACCATTATTGACTTAAGAAAGGCCATGATGGCCAACAATAAGAGTCCAGTTACCAGCTAGAGAAGGATAGAAAGAAGGATAGGCTTAAAGTATGAATTGCAATATAAATTCTCTTTAAATGTAAAAGACTTTTAAGACATTTAATCTCTAAGAGACTGTTGTAAGTTTTGATACATTTTCCATGCTTAAGTTCTTTCAAATGTGGTGGTGGTGGGATTATCCAAATGCAAGGATTTGTAATTTATCCTGCAGATACTGACAAGTACCTTGGTCAGAAAGCATATGCTGTGCTTCTCTAGGAAATTCCATCTTTTTTTCAAATTGCTGGATTTTACTTGGGATTTTGATGTCCCATGTGACTTTACTAAGGACTCCAAGTTTAGAATGATGATGTTGCTTGAGTGGACATAGAGAATGAGGCACACATGCCCCTCTTGATACCAGGCACTTGCATCGTATGAGTGTGACCATGCAAGAAAAGGTGTTTCACTCATTAGACCAATGCTTTGACATGCAAGAACTTGGTGGGCTTCGTAGTGATTTCACTGCCACAACTAAGTACCAGGTCATCTATGGTTTGAATTAATTATTCAGTGTCCATTAACTGAAATGCCAATGTGGTTTATTGATACATGCACCAGCCATGCTGGCAGAAGAAGTATTTGGCCTGAATTTCCTTTTCCTTAGACTTTTGTCAATCAGGAGTGCATGCGGTGAAGTTAGTGAGCATGTATACTTTGGCTCATGTAAGCTCATTATTGACAGAATTAAGTACTCCAGTGGCCTAGAAATTATTGTCCTGAGCAAAAGGTCAAGATGCAGGAACTCTTTGAATCCAATCCTGGCTAATACAGACAGATTTTTTTGAGCCTGTCACTACAGAGAAGTATGCCCATCTGTAAAATGGAAATGACTGTTCTGTTTTGCAAGGGAGATGGCAGTTGGTTATGCTGTTATCAAAATAGATAGTATGTGTTATAAATAAATATATGTTAACAATTCCACTTCTGATTTGTGTGAATGGAAGGAATAAAAGTTCTATCTGCTTGTAACTCAGTCTATTAGGACATGCTGCATTCAATACGTTTGGGCTAAACTAGTTACTTAGTTTCACTAATTTCAACTGACAGATCTGTACAAAACTGTGGTTCTGCCTATATACAGATTGGGAATGGTTCTAATGCTCGGTGGAAATTGTGTGAACTAAGGAGGTACCGACATTGTAGGGTTGAGGAAAACACAGGTACAACAGGTTCCTTTCCAGAAGTGTTTGCTTTGCTTGTTCAGGGTGTCAGTACACCAGTAAAACTGAACACTGGAGCTGTCAGTGTTGACAATTAATTTTATAAACAGTTACAATAGTAATTAGCAAGTCCTCATAGGTAATTTTCAAAGGTGGCCCTTTCCACTGGGGTTTGCTGCTGCCACACCATAGCATTTTTACCGCTTAAGTTCTCAATACACTTTCAAACTCTTTAGTGCTCCATGGGAGTTTATTCTGAGATCAGCTTTCACCGTGTTCTTGCACACTTGGGTTATCTCACCATTGCTTCCTCCTTCACAGTCACTCGTTACGGTCAGCGCTGGAAAAATCCCTCCCTTCCATGTTGACTTCACTAGAGATTTACTTTTCTAACAGAAAGTAAAATTTCTAGTTCCATACCAGATTTGCTCAGCCTCTTTTTCCACTTGACCTTAGATGTACATGGTATCTGTAGGTAGTACAGTGATTCAGAGTGGTGCATGCTATTACTCAAGTCTCTTCTTCATTTTAATGAGTGCTCAAAAAAAATCAAAAGAAATGATAATGGTGACATTTTTACATTCAGAGGAAGTACATTTATTAACAAAACCTCTGATCATTAATAATGCTTCAAAACTTGATAAGCAACATCTGGCTTTTCCTGAGGAAGGCGTCTTTTACTTGATATAGAAATCAATTGGATGCCTGTGTAGATAACTTGTTTACAGATTTTCTCTTTGCTGTTCTTAAAGATGATGCATTTATTATTTACTTCTGGAGAATTTCATTTGACTAAACTAGTTGCATGTTTTCACATATAGGCAATCACTATAACAGAACTATCAGCTTGGGTTTGTATATTGGCTTTTCTGTTTGGGAGGCAATCTTGATATTTTGAGGGAGAGAAAACAGTCACTCATGTGTCTGTGCAGCCTGAAGTCCCATAACTAATTATCAATGAGCCCTGCATTTTACATAGGACAGTGCCAAAGCGTAATAGTAAAGCTATGAAGCTTGATCCTGAAATCTTGCGGTAATCTAAGGTGTTTTTAAAGGGGAAAGTTTACCTTCATTTCAAATCCCAAGGTGAGTGAGTGCATGGTAGACTGGATACAAAAGCAGTGCAGTGAAACCTGCAATGCCTTCGTATATAGGTTTTGCCATAGGCTAACTGATACATGTGTGACTGTGGATTCTGACAACTGTATTCCCAAAACTGCCTGTGTCAAACAGGCTGCAGGAGGGCTTCAACTAGTCCCAGTAAAATGGGGTAGTGTTTTTTTAAGTGCTGTTGTGGCCTTGCTGCTTTATATCCATAAGTACTATTTGATGTCACTAAACTTTTAAGTTTCACCCTCGTGGGGAACGTTAATCCTCAGCAACTGAATGGGAGATTTCTTTTTAATTTAATAAAAACAACAAGCTGATTGTTTACAGCGCTAATGATTGTGTTGTTTTGGTTTTAAAAGTTGTGATATTAAGTGTTTAATGAAAGTAGGAGGATCCTGGAAATCCACAACCTGCATTATTACATTGTTTTTAGTATCCCTAAAAGTTCCGGTAGGTCATCCCTTACTGCAATCTTCTGCTGGTGAATGGTAATATGCACTTGTGTGTGTACCCCATGGTTGGGTGTACATCTGTGCATATAAAGGCAGTTGCTTCATTTCAGAAGTCCTAGCTCAATATTATCCAATTCCAGTTGCAGTCCTCTTTGGAGGTCAGAAAATGTGACCTTACATGTGCTGCTGTGATAGTTTTTCCCTTTTAAATGCTAAAGCACATGAGTGGATTAATATGTTGAAAACTCAAAGCTAAATTGACTGCAGTACAGCATTTTCATCTGTGCAGCAGCTAATATTGGGTGATGACATTTTCTGTTCAGCGTAACTTTTGAAGTATAGATTGGGCTTGTGGGAGCGGGGCTGACTGGTGAGCTGGGCCTTTGGCAGCTGTCGATGTGCAGGTCATCTGTGTCCTCCTGCCTTCCCCAGCACTTCAGCTCTGCCGTCTCAGGACAAAGGCTTTGATGCTCCTTGTCGGTTGAGTGTAGGAAAGGTGAACCTCTTCATAACGGCAGACTTCTACCCACAGGGGTTGCTGGGCTCTGGTCTCATGTTCCTTTGCTGCTTTCTCGCCTGTTGTCTGGGCCCAGCTGTCTGTTGGGTTTGCATTTTGGAAAGGGTTGTATTTACAAGCTGCGCTGCAGCACTGTTGTCTTAACGTTTGGCCTGACCCTAATTGCTATGACACATGTAACTAACGATGTTTTGTACTTTCGAGGAGCACACTAAAAAGGTGATGACATATGAGTTACTGAATAAGGTACTGTGCAACTTGTGCAGCAGAGTTTGTGCAGACCTGATGTAGCATAATAAGCAGTTTTCCTGTGCTCGTGCTTGTTTCCGTCAGACTGGCCTGTCTCCAGCACTGAGGCTGCATCACACACTGCAGGTTCAGAGGAACAGAAAGCAGAGTGCCAAACCCATCTCTCAGCTTGAAGAAGCCTGATTTGATTAGGCTTTGGTTTGATTTGGATGGTTTGTGGCAAGCCTGTCACCGTATGTGTGTGCATGCATGAGGGAATGGAAGATGGGTGTAAAATTAAAATAATAAAAATTGCAGTATACCCTTTTATTTTTGTTTACTCCTCATCCACAAGCTGATTTATGCTTATTGGAGTCTTTGAACTTCAACTCCCTTGAAGAATCTCTAGTCTATCGCTTTTTTGATGTTGCTTGAAGGAGGATGTGCATTTGAGTGTGCCTGTGCTCGCAGGCTATGGTGCTCTGGGCAATTTCACTCCAGAGTGCTTCCCTTCCTTTGTTTAACCTATGACCTGTGAAAACAAGAGTTAATCAAAAGTTCTAAGGTAGCTAAGAGGAAGGGGAAGTGTTTGGTTACAAATTAAATATGAGCAAGTCATAAGCCATAAATCTTCAGCAGTGCTACCAGTTGTGCTGCTTAAGTTGCATGTGGTTCAGAAAGGTTTTCGGTTATAAATTCAACCTCCATTTCTTTGGAAGAGGTGCTTAAGGGCTGCCTTGAAGAGAAAAATCCACATATTTTCTGTTTTCGTTTTTTGGCAGAGATCTAAAACTCAATTCAGGTAACAATGTTTCTTCATTTTAGTTTTTTTTTCAACTTTAAGTGGTCACAGTTTGGTCTAATAAAAGCAGAACTGTTTCACTCTTGAGCAGTAAACACGTGGAATAAGTGATGAAGTAGAAGTATTGAAGATGGCAGGATAAATTAGTTTTTTAACATATCTAAAGCTTGCAGGATGAGAAAGATCCTGAATTCTGCAGTGATGAGGGAGGTGAAAATTGAAGTGAAATTGTCTACATAATTTATGCAATTTCATGGTGGATTGGTTTGTTTTATCTTGTCTTGCACCTCTCTTGAGCAAGAGCCACAGAGATCCCCATGTGTTGTAGTGTGCCAAGGTCTGCTTCAAATATCAGCTAATTTCCTCAGCTTCAAAACTGTGAAGCTTCTCTCCTCAAAATGGAACGTTATTCTTAAAATAAGAAAAAGAGGAGGTTGTGCTGCAATGCTAAACCATCATTTGGAAAACATGGATTAAAATATGGAAGAGTTAGTGTTAAACAAAGGACAGTAATGAAGTTCATTATAAGATACTCAAGAAAAGGAAAAACAAACAGGAACCAGGCTGCAATCTTTTTGTTGTGTAGAGGGTTTGCTGATGTTTTGACACTGTGTGAATATGAGATATTTTCTGGGCTATTTTAATTAGAATAAGAGAAGCTGTTTTTCTAGGTGCTGAGCCAAAGAATTGAAACTGGATTTGGATGGAGCATTCTCATGGGTAGGACCTGCAGACTGGTTTTATTTGGTGTATTGTGGTAATTAATTAAGAGAGCTCCCTTGACTCTGTAGCAAGATGTGGTTCAGCTGTGAACAACCAGGCCCCTGACCGGATGGAGAAACAAAACTTTGAAGAAAGAAATGTACCTGACCGTAGCTCAGGGCTCAGCACTGTCCCTGTTTAGTCTCTGCACTGCTTGTTGCAAATGGTGCTGGGAACCTGCTCAGTCCTCACCCTCCAGTGCTGGGCCTCTAAATCAAGCACAGATCTGGCAAAACAGAAGCTGAGGTGACTTGCTTTTGCTCACTGGTTTTATGCTGACGCATACATTCTAAACACAATAATATTCTAAAAGATGCTTCCTTTAGTTTGGTAAATGTAGTTTTTCAGCAAAGTCCCTGAGCAGTTGAGGAGAAATTGAAATACACCTTCCTGAAATAAGTTTTGGTTTCATGCTGCTGGGAGCTTTGCTGTCTTTTCAGACTCTTTTGATAGATGCCTTGCAAGGATTTGTTTACCAGGTTCTTAATCTCTACTTAGCAGATATGTTTTGAGAGGTCTTCTTGTTACTCTTGTAATGGCTTTTAACTCTGCTGAAGTTTGTTTAACTAAACAGAAGGAAAGAAACTTATCTTCTAGCTAATCCTTCTTGATTGTTTATAATATAATGCCAAACTTAAATGCTGTTTAAAGTGGTAATTGTCTGTCTTTCTGCTCTATTCTCATACGTAGTTTGTAAAGATGCTTAGAGCATATTAATTTAAATGATAATGCTGTCATATAACATGAAAAGTTAAGTTGCTTATCAGTATATTCTGATAAGCTACTTACATTTTACAGTAGCATTTGCAGGCTTCAAACAAATGTTAATGATGGAGTGCCATTCACTTTATCTGTCTCATATATAGCTTCTCACTTCATTTATTACTGAAAGCTGTACAGTTGGGAACCACGGGGCACTCAATTCTTTATAGCTGTCAGGATGTAGTCATATTTCATAAAAACTTTAAATCTTGTCTAACTATATCAAAATAGAATCCATTTGCTTCAGAAAGCATCTGTGATTAGAAGAAGAAGAAGCCGTTTGTGCGTCACACAAACTTGCTTTCCTATTTGCTACAGCTGAAGGGAAATTCCTTGCTGGTATTTAAAAAGGAATTGAAATAAAGAGATGTGCCATGAAAAGAGGGCCCCAAATCAGTGAAAAGGAACATCTTAGCCGTCTATTTTATTTTACTGACTGAAAATGAAATGTAAATGAAAAAGATGGGATTTTCTGCATGTTTGTCTTTTAATTATCTTTCTTTATTTCTTTTGTAAATTGACTGTCATGTCCAGTGGAAGCTGCTGTTAGGATACATCTGTATAATAAAGGCCAACAATCTTGGATTTATTAGCTGACATTTAGCAAGTTATGTGTTTGTTCTTTCTTTCTTTTTTTGCAGTTACCTCCCATGGTTTGAAGTCTTTTATAAGCTGCTCAATATCTTGGCAGATTATTCAGCAAAAGGACAGGTATTATTCCAAAGTACTAAATCTTCTTTTCCCTGCCCCAGTATCAAATGAAGGAGAGAGGATGAAAGCAAGCTGGTTTAAGAAGTGCTTGGGTGAGAGATGACCATGTGAAATATTAATATCTATGATGCAGTAATATAGAAGATTGTATTCAGCCAAGCTGAGATCTTGCAATGTATCTCAGAAAAATAAAAATGCTTTAAAAATGGTTTTGAGGAGAAGATGGCAACACCTAGCATAGTTTTATAACAAGTATAATCAGTACTTAGGTTGCTGCTTTGATTTGTTACCATTTTGTGGGAACAACTGGATTTTACATGTGTCAGAATCATTTGCATTTCAGGTCTTAGGATCATGTCTTCGTCTCAATGGATTAAATACATTGGCTTTAGCCTAAGTTAGTGAGTTGTTATTTAGAACTTGCAGTGAAAACCAGCTTGCTCTGAGCTGAGTAGCTGCAGTTCATGGTTTGGTGACTCAGTAGCTTACAGAAATACATATGAAAAAAAATCTTTTAAAATCTTGTTATTAAACCCAGCTGTCAGAGGAAACTACATTTATTTCTGTTCGTAGCCTAATGTATAAATCTATTTTCACATTTTCCTTTGCACTTGCAAGTTCTCTAAGCACCCAATACCACATTGCCCCTCTGTTGGAATTTAGCTTGTTACAGCAATGTCTACTTAGTATTCCTGTTTTTCCTCCTTATTGCAGGATAGTCAAAGGAGTGAGCTCCTAGAAACATTTCATAAACTTACCATCCCTGAGCCAGGAACCTCTGTTCATCTTGGAGTGGTAAGTGAAGTGGGAGAGATGTAAACTGAGGTGCTCAGTTTTCATTACATATCATAGTAGAGGAATGTCAAAAGCAATTCTCCTTTTTGGAACTTGGTACTCGGATGTTGTTTTCCTGTGAGGACACAGAGCTGTGAAATTCCCCTTTTCACATTTGGGGCCCTCTGTTTCCCTTTCTTTAACCTCAAATGTCTTTGAAATGCTGTTCTTTGATTGGAGGAAGATTGTGTATATTCCCCATGGAAATTTCTCACCATATCGTCTGTGACCCGCAAGAGGTCACAGAGCAGCAACATGACATTTATTGCCCACACTTCTACAGAAGTCCTGAATCTTGTGAGTATGCAAGGGGGACAAGACTGGAAATCAAACAGTCTCCTACCTGTCATAGCAGTATTTTCAGGATTAACTGTTTCTTAACTGTTTCTTCTTCCCTCCAAGAAAACACTTCACACACACACACAAAAAAAAAGTTTTATTTCATTTTTTTTATATCGTGAGAAAATTGATCAAAGTACAGTGAAAGAATAGATGCAAAATCTTATTGATACGTTTATATTTTTGGTCTTTCAGGGTTCTTGTCTTCAAATTAATTTTGGCAGAACAACCTTGTGTTCCAGGCTGTAGTGAAAAATACTTAACAATGCACGTTGCTGCAGTTGCCAATTAGTCATTTAGAGTTTGCATGGAAACTGGTGGTGTGTGCAGCCACAGTTAGTTCTCCTCTCCCTCTCATTTCCTTTACTTCTTCTTCTAAAGTACTTTTTGGCAACAAGCAGCTTACTCTCATCACTTCACCCTGTAATGTCAGTCGACAGGTAACAGTTGTTTGGCCTTGCTAGGTCACCAGCTGGCAGTGGAAATGTCCCAGTCCTCTTGAGGCAAGCTCTTTCATGAACAGTGTTTCTGTTTAAGGGGACGAGCTGTCTCAAAAGGCAACGATCAGTTGGGATATTTCAGTTTTTTCATACCAGTGGTTTCAAGGAATGCTGTTGGTCTCCCCTTGTCTCAGGCATTTCACGGGCGATGAAGCAAGAAAGGATATAAAAAAGCAGCCAAGGGACTGCTGGCTGTGGTGTCTTTACACATTTTATCTTGGCTGTTTACAAGTGTATTTGGGGCTTGGGATGAGGTTCCTATATGTGATGTAATTCCTTATTTTCTGTGTCTTTGAATTGCATCTCTTCAACCAAACTAAACCAGTGAGATATCAAAAAGCAAAAATTTGTGTTTATACATTTACTGCCTGTATTCAGTGTGGCTGTCATACCTGCTTGCTATTTTGGGTTAGAGACTCTTCATGAAGCACTGAAATGTCTGAGATATATATANCAGCTTCAGCAAGTCATTAATAAGTATCCTTAAGACAAATTGTAAAAATCTTGAAAATAATATAAATTGTATATAACATTGATTTACAAAAGCAGCTTAGTCTCATTCTCCCCTTTCCCAAAGACCTAACCAAGAATAATGAAAGTCATGCATGGCCAATTTGGGAACTAGGTCTCTTGGAATGCAGGCAGTTAGAAAACCCATAACAATATAATGGCATATGACATTGCAAGATCAGTATGGTCTTAAAAAATATGTTTTTTAAGGTGTATAAAAGTGACCTGAAGCTTCAGTAATATTTTTCAGATAAGTAGGTAGAAAACTTCAGGAAGCATTTCTCAGTATATTTCTATAGCTTCAACATTGTTTTGTATGAAACTTACTGATGCTGTAGGTCAGAAGAGGACTCGTGGCTGCTGTTTGCTGTGGTCCATTCTGTAGCCAGCAGTGGTCTGTGAAAAGATGGCTTGAATTATCAACTGCCTTGGAGTTCCCGTAGCATATGTCATACATTGTGTGAGTCTGTCTGTATCAGAGACTCTGAAGAACAAAAAAACCCTAATATATTTTTTCAGGAGCATTTGATACTTTCTATCTTAATGAATTTCATATTGGATGTGTGATCTGAGAATCCAGCTTGTGAAACCCATGACAAAGGAGTCGTACTGGTAGTTGGTAACAAATGTTCTGTCATTTTTACTTAGCTAAGCAACTGCTATTACTGCTGCTACTAATACCAAGCAACAAATATAGATTGCTTTTGACAATATTGCAATAATCAATATTTGCCCTTTTTTTTTTTTTTTTTAGCACTCTTACTTTACTGTGCCTGACACCAGAGAGCTTCCTAGTATACCTGAAAACGTGAGTACCCTGGAGGACCATGTGCTTTACCTCTTCTATTTAGTATCAGCAGCAAAATAGATAACAATTCTCACTTCTGTTTGACCTAGTAGTAGGTAATACTTTGTAAAATATTCCTAGATTTTGAACATCGAGGGACTCCTGTGTTAATGGTGTGTTATTAGCTGTAGTTGCTCAAGCAGTCATTGTTTCCTTTGGGGTAACATAGTCCTTTATAGAATAGAATTCATGTGACAATTTGCATTTGTAATTAAAAGCTGAAATGTGTTAGGATAAAGTACTAATGGCCAGACCGATATGGGTAGAAAGAAGCAGATCTCTAAATCTCTTTTTGAGAGAGTGATATTAGAGACCAGTAGAAATGGTCACTGTTGGACAGCTTTTTGACAGTGCCAAGCATGCTGGCTTTCTTCAGGGTCACTTTTGGGGAGACTTTTAAAGCCTCATGAAGTAGTCTTGTATGTGTTTCAGCATGCCTCAGATTTCTGGCCAGATGACAGGTCTGTGGAAAGACAATGCTGGCATTTGCTTCTCTTAAATACTCTTTAATACGCTCCTGTTATACCTCTTAGCCAAATTTGTGTGCCTGACATCTCAGTTTTCTTTCTCAAGCATTTTGCAGCCTGCCTTAGTGCCATATACCTTAATTTATAGCATGAAAGAAAGAAAGAAAAGAGAATAGTCAAGACATTTCATCTCATTTGTGGATGATTTGTATAGCAGATAACATTTGAGGCTTTTTGTTTCTGTTTTAAAACATTGTTGCTAGCTTTTCTGTGTTGTAGACTTTTCATACTGACATGTAGCCTGTCAGTAAATTTAATAGATGTGCTTTTTCTTCTAAGGTGTTTTATTTCCATAGAAATATGATATATTAGGAGTAATTTAAGAATCAATTCCTGCATCTAAACCAGCTATCAAATGCTGCCCTAATCCAGATAGGTAGTTACTTGTTTATAAGGCTTATATTTCATGTCCATCTCTTTCATATTAATCATCTCAAACTTCAACACTTTCTGTCTGATAAGGCTCAAATCACCTGGAGAACAAGGAAGAAGTTTATTTCTGTTTTGCAGGCAGGCAAACTGAAGGGCAGAAATGAGCTAGCAGTGATAAGAAACCAGTGGCATGGATTAAATGTTTATCATCTACCTTTGACTTGCTTTACCTGATGTGGAGCAGCTCAATAGCACAATAGGTGATGAAGGCAGTATAGCTGTGTTTATGCTTTGGTAGTTATGTCTGCTGGTGCTGTTCCCTTTATATTAAAAGATACCAGTCAGCTTCCCAAAACATTTGAGGAGACATGACTAACGCTCAGGAATCAAAGGCTGTTATAAAGGCAGAAGCCTTGGGCCAGAAGGAATTTGGAACCCTTTGAAAACTGAATGCTCAACCTTCATGGCTGGGAGTGCCATGTGATACTAAAAAGCATCCTCTTTGAATCATTGAGTGGTGCTGATGTGCCTCAGAGGGAATGTGGCTGGGTGTAGGTATCCTGTGCAGTGATGGCATGTGAAGGATGGGCTCTTGGCAGTGGCTGGGGTGAACCAGGGCACCTCTGGGAACAGAGGTGGGGGAGCATTTCAGTTAACAGATATGTATGCCCACAGATTATATATATACACTAAAATTTTGAAAGTTAGGGCTTGTAAGAGAAATATTTAGAATTAAATCCTGTGGCCTGACTGCTGTTGCAGTTGACTGCCTTCTGTTGCTCAAGCATTTTATTTTTTCTAATGAGTATAGTGAGGATTTGATCTCTGTTAATGCAGCTTTCATGTAGAACTGAAGCAAATGAGAGAATAATACTTGGAAATTACACAAGCATAAATCTTCATGGATTTTAATCAGTTGGCCTGATTGATTCAAAATTCTACATATCTTATCAGTAATTATGTTTTAAAGCCATATTAGCAAAAGTTCCAGTAGTGCCAAACTTTGAAGTTGTGTGCAATGATTAATGGAGAGCTGCACAGAACTCTTATCTGGAATGTTAACAAACTTCTTGAAATTACCTGACTTAGTGTCTGATCAATATGTTTAATGAGTCCCAAAAACATTTAGTGTGGACACTTTTATGTAACAGTTAAGCCTTCACTTTTTCAAAAGATTTAAGCTATAGGAAGGATTTGTAAATGCAGAAGTCAATTGGGTACCTTGCAGGAAATGCAGTGCAAGCTATAAATTTCCTAGTAGTATCTGTCCTGTGTAAGGTAAGCCAGCAGCCTGAAATGGTGATGTTTTCTTGGTGACAATGTTCTGCTGTATTTTTGTGTCACAGAGTCCCATATTTCATAATGCCTCACTTTTTTTGCTTGCCATAACTTATCTTTTGCTACTGGTTTTCTTAAGACAGCCTCCTTCCCCTTCTTTTTTTTTTTTTAAGTTCCTATAGTTGCACCATCTGATGAAGTGTACTGACTTCATTATGTTGTTCTCCCAAACAAGAGCATGCCAATAAGAGCACAGATGCATAGCAGTTACCTGACCCACGTTAGGTTTTGTATGTGATACTTCAAAGAAAACAAACTACCAAATAAAATGAGGGATTTCCATGAAGATGGAGAGGGAAACACGACTCAATTCTATTGGCCTGTTGTAGCAGGAAACTTGCTGAAGTCTTGGAAATGAAGCCATTCAAGAGCAGACCAAAATAAATGAAGTATAACTCATGTTAATATGTTTGAGCTTCACTCTTTCCAAAGCAGGGAGCTTATTGGGTTGTTCCTTGGGTGAGAAATTCGCCATTAGATGATGAAAGAAGAGAAGTTCATGAATTTTTATTTTGTTTTTTAATCTCAACATCAGTGTGCTTTTGCATGTACTGTTATTAGGTAGAAAGTGATAGGAGCGAACTTGTGAAGGAGTGTAATAGAATTTTGTAGCACTCTTGGTAAGTTTTGAGAGGAATGGGGGCACCTGTTCCCATATTTTATTCTAAAAATCCCACTTTCTACTCCCCCAGGAAAGGTTTAAATCCTAGGGAACAACATGCACAACAATTATACTGCAAATTGGAACGCTTTCATTTGTATTTATTTAACTCATTCATGGTTTTGTCACTTACGAGACATGTCTTTCAAAATACATGTGTAAGTCCCAATTTCATCTTCAAAGATGACAGCTTTCTTATAAATAAAACTTCGAGCTAACACGTGAAGTTCCTCAGTATCAATACATTACCATACCGCCCACATGCTTCGCAGGTGTCACTGGCAAATTTCTGAGAGCAGAGAAGACTAAAACCTTATAAATCTTTCCATCTGAAGGTACGTTTGTATGTCAAAGCCAGTGTTTTGCTAGAATAAACTTGATGGGAGAATAATTGCAAATCAACTCCCTGTGTCTATTTTCCTCTCGTTAGTGGATACTGTTGCCTTATAAACACATCCCTGCACACACATCTATACCTTCAGACAGACTGTAGGCATTATGTGCTCCTTTTGCCATGCCCCTAATTTGGGTGGCATCAAAGGGAATTTAGTGCTACTTAAAAATTCTTTTAATTCACACTATTTGCAGTAATTGTGTCGTCATGTGCTGTGTTTTGGCGTTGTGGAAAGATGGGTGAGAGGGGGAAGAAGAGCCGTAGAGAAGACAGCTTATGTTTAGACAAAAATATCATGCTAATCAGCACAGATGGGATGAGAAATACAGAAAAAGTACATGATAGTTTAATAGGTTTTTGGCAAAATGTGTTGGCTTTTTTTTTTTTCCCCCCTTCCCCTTCTTCGAATATACCTGTCTGTGGCGATAGCTTTTCAGTAACAAAGAGCTGAATGATTGGTTATATTAACATGTTTGAAGCTAACCATAATGAGCTTAGTTTTTTTCTCTCTCTACATACTGGTACAAAAGTCTTCCAAATACAATGCTTCATTTTTCTTTAGTTCTTTCTGTTTGGATGGCAAGCTGTGGAACATATTTTTGCACAGTATGAAGCATCTTGGCAGACTTCTCAGGCCAAGTATTGGTGGTTTTAGAGTTATCTTTGGATCTGTCAAAAGTGCTAATAGGCTTTGTTGAGCTTCTTTAAGTTTCTAAATCATATTTGCTTTTTGCTTTTCTGCACTTTTTTATTTAACGATGATTAAGATTGCACTTGAATTCATGACTAATCTTATTTTGCTCTTGTGTGCTTTTTCTCCAAGGCTGTCTTTATCATATAGCAACCCTTTCATATCTGTAAGGAGCTAGTTGGAAGCAAATTCTCTAATTCAGCATTTTCAGGTGTATTAGTTTTTCCTCCACGACAACCCCTTTTGAAAATTTCTATGTTCTAAGAAGCAAGAATATCCTTTACACACAAAAATCCTTTTTTGTTTGCCTTGTCCTGTAAAAACCTCTCATTCTGGGAGAAGGTCATATATTTTGATCAAGTTACCTACATGGTGGCATCACATTCTACTGTTTATGGGAAGATACCTTAAATATTTAGTAAATGGTACATGATTCATGCCACTGCAGCAGGTGCACCGGGGGGTTACATTGGTAATGATGGACAGGTAGTGTTACTGGCTGATGGAATGATAGCCTTTTGTGTGGTTTGCTGGGTTTTCTCTTTTGAATTTAAGTTACTTACACTACTTAGGTACTTTTTAATATTCTGAGTAACAAAAGCATGAAATAAACCACAGTTGCCTAGGAAGTGTGTCTGTAGAATTTGGGCAGTGTTAATTCATTGTGTGTTGGTTTTTCTGTCTGTACTTTAAAGGCAGATGGCAGATGTGTTTTGCTTACAAGATATTTCTACTGCAATTAATTTTCTTTATACTATATAAACATACTGATTGGATGTGTGAATCCTGCCTCTCCATGAGAGGTGGGCATGGACTGAAATTTTCAAAGAAAGAGAATTCTGTGTCTCCTTCCTCAGTTTTCCCAGCTTGCTAAGGAAGTGCTTTCTGTCTTCCATCAAGGAGAAATGTGTGTCTGACTGCACAAAAGGAGGAGTTCAGGCAACCTGTGTAGCTGTGTTTAGCTGGTGTGTTAAATGCCCTTGTGTATTTCCTATTAGAGTTGTTCTAGCTCAGACTGAGCTGGCATTCACATTAGAATTGATGTCTAAGAGAGCTGCTTTTATTATTAGGTTGAGAAATGGTTTTGGTACTTTGTCTGAGAACTCTAAAGTTTCCATAAAAGTGACAGAACATATTTTTTTCTCACAGGAATATCTTGTATTTAAGAACCTGTATGTGAAATGCCATCAATTTTGTGATTCCAAGACCTAGCTCCCCAAAAGTTAGGGGAGAGATGCTGCAATTAAAAAGTGCTCTGACATAGGAAGACATACTGCTTGCTTTTGTTAAGCCATGTACTGAATCTAGGAGAATGAAATCTGGTTATTTTGTTGTTAAGGACACTTCTGTTTGCAATATCATGAATCAAAAATTATTTTCTCTCTTTCCAGAGAAATCTGACAGAGTACTTTGTAGCAGTTGATGTCAACAACATGCTGCATCTCTATGCCAGTATGCTGTATGAACGCCGCATCCTCATTTGTTGTAGTAAGCTGAGCACTGTAAGTACAATGCAGACCAAATACATTTTTTTTAAATGACAGTCATATATAGCAAATGATCCCATGATCTCCAGGTCCCTTTCCAACCCCAGTTATGCAAACTCAACTGAATTCTGTGGTTCTGTGTGACAGTTTTACTGAACTGCTGTTGGCCTTATGTATGCAAATGAAAAATGTTCATTTTGTAAGGAATTCTTGGGGTTGATTGGTATGTAAATGTGCAAATACTTATGCCATTGTGAAGTCCCTGTTTTATTATTTACTCAGATAAATGATAGTGTCAGGTGGATACTGTAGTGACCTTCTCTAGATAAATCGAAGGATGGGCTAAAATACATGGGCTAAAATAAGGTGTAGTAGCCTTAGTGCTGCTTAGGCTCCATCAAGTGTCTGGGAGATGAAAGCTGCTGAATACTCTAGAGTACTCTCTTCTAAAAGTGACTGGACATCAAAACGAGTACACAGCTTGATTTAGTTCAAAGTTTTGTGTTGTGCATTTCAAAGTTAATCAGTCAATAAGATTGTGATATCCTTTATAAAAGAAACTTTTCATTCTGTTTGCTCTGTAAATGGGTATTGATTGCTTTCCTTTATAAATGGCAAGCCTAAGAAGGTTTAACTAATTTTGCTTTCTAGTTGACAAAGTGAACTAAGTGCTTGAGCAGTCCCTTCTAAAATACAAGCTTCCAGTTCCATTCTGTATGGTATTAACCAGTCTCTTACTGTCTGACTATGACCTACATTTGTTTGAGATTAAAACTGCTTTGTGGAATTGTAACTACTGTGGAAGGCTGAAGGTCTGTGCATAAAATAATGTATGGATAGATACAGGGCAGAAAAATGAACGAGAGTAAGACTTCATACTTAATGGCAGAATAACTATTACAATATCATTTTGAAAAGTATGTGAAACAAGGAGAGAGAATAATCTCTGGGACCCATTATTAAATGTTTAAAATCAATCCTACATTTAACTGAAAGAATTTAAGTGTTACAAAGTTTAATATCTTTGAAAACTTGTAAAATCTTTACTTTTGTATTTGCCAGGTGTTCTGTGTCCTCCCTAGTAAAAGAGGGAAAAACACATCCAGACCTGGTAATTGAATAAAATAAGAGAGAGAGAGAGAGAGGTGTTTATTCAGAAACCTAAAGAATAGTAAATTATCAGAGAGGAGGAAAGAAGAGAATGGCTATCCAAAGCATTTCACAATTTGTGCCGCTGGTTGGTTTAATCTCTCCCTTTGTGACAGAGCCTGGGAAGAAGAATTACTTACCTGTCACTTTGCCTTCCTTAATGAGCCATTTCACAAGTAGGGTTGTGTTTTCTTTCCTATCTTTCTGCTATTTCTCCTCCTTTTGCCTCTGTCCAAGATAAAAGCGTGTCTGGTTCTTGGGTGGGGAGGGGTATTCATACTGTGTGTTCTTATCTTACAACTTTATATATAAACTGCTCCAAGATTGGAGTGACAGTGTAAGACAGGTTTGAAGTGTTGGGCCAGCGCCAGTGATTCCTTGCCTGCACGCTCTGCTCTGCATGTTCCAGCAGTAGGAACAAGCTGCATTATTTTATTTCAAACTGTGCTCAGCGGAAGCCAAGACCTTGTAACTGGAAACGTACCAAACTGAGAATTCTCAAAGTAAAGTGAGGGTGGTGTGGTGGGGAGGGGAATTGCTTTCTTTGTTTTTATTTCTTAATTTTTTAACAAAAAATGTGGAAGGTACCTGTTTGCAGTGCATTTCTTTTGCCTTTCAGAGACATGCCATACTTAAGGCTTCAATTTATTATCAGAAATGAGAGACAAAATTGAACAGTCATGGATAGAAAGTCTTTCATGGTGGAATGAATTCTGTGTTGCATTACATCATACCAAATTCAAGTTTGAAATACCCTTAATACAGTTAAGTTCCATGTGATTTGGAGGTAACTGAATGAGGCTGTTTGTTAGCGTTTTGTAAATTGTGTGTACTGAACCTATGGGAGGATTATTAATGTTCTCTTGGATTTTTTCTTTTCTTCTTTCTCTAGTATTTAAAAATGTTAAAGCAATTATTAGTGTTAAATTTCTTTCTGTATTCTGTGATCCGATGGTCATGAAAAGCCAGATAGGCATCAAAATTCATAAAACCCTTGTGCTTGGCAAAAGACCACCTGCTGGTGGGAGCATGCTGCTGCAAACTGAAATGAGAGCCCTTTGCATCCAGTATTCTCCCTTCCATCATGACTGGCTGGTGCAGCCCTGCCACAGCAAGGTGTGACAACTAATTGTGAGAAGGGCAGCAGCAGGTTGTCTCTCATTATAAAAAGGTGGTTAACATGAAGCCTGATGACTCTTAAAAGTCTTAAACTTGGGAATTTCTGTGATGTTTCTGCTTGGCTCCATCAGACTGAGGTGAATTTCTTTACATAGTTTTTCTGTTACTTTTTGAGTGTTAGTACAAAGCAGAAAATACCTTTCTTGACATGATCCTCTTTTGTTCCTGAGAGCTGAGAGCTTGCCATGTCACTTCTTCCATGTCACAGAAAGCTCTGATACACAACTTCTCATTCCCTGCTTGGTTTCTGACATGCCTCAGGGCTCTGAGGATAAGGAAATGGTGGTCCTTAGGAAAAGGCAACATATTATTAATACCATTCACCAAATGTCCTTGTGATGCAGCACAGCTAAGAGCTTGCACAGTTCTTGTTCTACAAGCAGCCTTACAACTACTGTTTTAAATGCACAAGTTCTTCCTTCCCAAGAGCTATGTTGCTGTCCTTCTAACCTGCCAGGATAGGTCTTGACCTGCATACACAGCCTTTGCAACAGCCTTGCTTTCTATGCTTAATTCATATGTAACTCAGTTTTAAACTTTCTGCTTCATTTCTAGCCCTGAGTAAAGCAGAAAAATGATCTTACGAACTGCAAAAGTTGGTGATTTTTTTTTCAGTGTATGTTACGCATTTGAGGCCACATTCTGCATCTGTAAAACTGTGCAGTGTCTGCATCAGGAGAGAGAAAGTAAAACACACTGGAAAATGTCTGTTGTAATTCACCATCACTTTATATCTTTTATATGAGTGATAAAATCCCATTGATATTAATTTGCTCAAATAAGGCTATTAGAGTAATAAAATATAAAACTGCAAGGAGTGAGTGAATCCATGTCTGTCTTACACAGCTATCTTTTCACATTCTCTAGCAACAGCTGCAGGAAGCTGAGGCAGTGGAAATAATCTTATTTCAAAATGCTGGGTTCCTATAGTTTTGACAGTTGGGCATTTCTCAGGCTGCCTTATTATTAAGTGCTTGTTTTCTGTATGGCAATCACTAATCAGGTGAGGTCTCCAGCAAATATGCTATTTCTTTTTTATGAGCCCTTATCTTGGCAGAGTTGAAGGACAGTACTGGTGCTTACCCATGGTAGTGTGTTATTTGAATTCATGCCAGATAGCAAGGTGGGAGTACATCTCAAAAATAAGTGACAGGTTCTGCTCAGATGTCTGCAGTGTTGAGCAATATATCTGTTTAATCTTTTCTTGCTGAGTTTTAAAACCAATAGGAGGGAGGCTTGGAAGGGGCCTCCTTGGATTACTGAGTTCACTTCTCTACGGTGGCAACCGTGTTATATAATAATGCCAGGAAATAATCCATTTGATCCTCATGGAAGCAATTGTTAAGTAAGAATTAAATTTTTTAACAGTACCTTTTCCAGACACCTTTTTGATTTGGAGAACAGAAACAGAAAGCATAAAGGATTAAGGAATATAGAGGGAAAGCTGCAGTGGGATGCATGCCCTTTTTTTTCCCTGCTGCATATTTTGGAACTAGGCTCTGCCTTTCATCTAATTTGTGGGAGAGGAGCATCTTCTCCAGAAGGAATAATATAAAAATAAGTTGAAATATAATAGGATAGGGATAAAACTTTAGTGTTTTGTGACTCATAAATACAGAATAAATTCAAGATTTTGTAGCTTCAAAGTTTTACTTTAATTAGCTAATTTTGCTTTATTAGTCACTAATATTTCCATCCCATATGTACCATAAAATAATGTTCATCTGCTAACAAAGAGCTTTCTTACTGAGAGAGACTGTTCAGGTATTTGTTCAGATACTTGCTGTACCCTGCCTGCTCCCAAGGATGCTATTTCTTTAGGATGCTAGTTTAGAGCTAGTTTAAATTTCTTGCATATTCTCACTTACGGAAACACATTGCCATCACTGGGATGCTCTTGAGTTTCTGGATCCTCTTGTTACGACACTTGCCTTACCAAGGAGTGCTGAGGTGAGGAGTGACTATGCAGCTTTCCTGGGAGACAGAAGTGAAAATCTAAGGCATTTTAAAAGAGGGTCAGAGAAGACTGTGCCTCCAGATTTTATCAGTGTTTCTTAGAGAGCTTAATGAAACTGTGGAGATACTGAACTGGGTGTTAAGATGAATAGAGATGGAACAATACTGTTTGAATAAGTGACATTCACCTGCACAATGTGGTAGAGAACTGGTAAAGAATGCAGGCCAAGAGATGAATAGAATAAACAAGATAGAAACAGATTTTTGTTTGACTCATGCTAAGAGGGATGACTGTACTGGAGTGAGCAACTTTCTGTATAGAGAAGCTTCCATGCAGCTGCCCTTTTCTGCTTCTGAAGAACACCTGCTTGCAAAGCTCGCACTTTATTCCTTGGTGTGTTCTTATGGTTTATCCAGATCTGTATTGTCAGAGGCTTAAAAGTAACACACAAAACATGTGCCTGTCTTCCATCTTTTTGCCTGATGACCTGTGTTTTAATCAGAAAAGCAGGCTCTGCTACTTACAGAAACTGCGCTGGAATTACTGAAAGGCTCTGGCATTGAATGTAAGGCAAACTTCAGCCAGAGTTGTAGCTGATTTTCCCTGACATGGAGCCTTAAGAGACTGGGTTATCTCCTCCAGACCCATTTTCTATACCAGTAGTGGGATCCCTGTGATGAGGTGTATAATTCAGTAGTGTGTCTTAATGAAAATTGATAATAATGAGCGTCACTAATGTTTTTGGTTTTTTTAAGGCTACACTACATCTAACTGAATTAGGATTAATGTCACCATTTGTCTTTGCTTAGTTTCATCTCTCACAACTTCAGGTCACCACAAGGACCCGAGTCCTTTAGGTTTTGTCTTGTTGGTATTTGTAAGCAGTGCTCTCCCACCTCTCTAGTGTCCAGACAAGCATTATACGCCTGATTTCATCCTGCCTTCAAATCACTGCTAGGCTTTTGTTGAGTATTGTTTTCAAGATGTGTCTTACAAGTGAAACACATTGTAGTACTTGTGCTGGGTATCATTTGAGATTAAAAGACACTCTAAAACTGCAAAACGCTGTCAGGGTGGATGTGACTGCCTGTCACTTCTTAGTGTTTTCCTTGTATGTGTCTACTTGTATGACTGTTCTGATTTATTTATTTATTTTCCATTTTCCTGGAGTTGGGGTTGTGTTCATATCCTCTTCTTATGGTATTTTGAGTACAGTTTTTGCTGAGATTTCCTTATTGAGGATTACCACCTTCTCCATTCTAATATCCTTAGTGAATATGACAAATATCCTGCTTATCTTCTTTTCCATATTATTAATTATCATTTGAAATAGGATTGGGAGATGTAATTTCCTCCAAAGCTCTGTGACTATTCTCCCCACAGCTTGACTGGCACCTGTGTTTGCTACTTGTGATCTTTTCCATTCGGTACCTGCCAACTTCCAAACTATTCTGAATGATCTTTTTAAAACCAAAGCTAAGAAACTCAGTGGAGCAAATGATTTGGTGAAGGGCAAGTAGATAAAAATGCCTTTTAAATAATAACGATTTAATCCATGCATTTAGTACAATGCACTCTTCAGAAACGTGTGCTACTCACATGGTATCTTCCTCGGCACAAATATATTTTTTCCAGTTTGTGTTATGACTTCACAGTGCAGTTTGATAACATTTATTGGATGTATTGGATGGTAATGACCAGGACTGGGAGAATTTTCCTTTACTGTTTTTTAATTCCCTTTGTGTTTTCATTTCCATGTTTTTGTTGCTTTAGAGAGCACTGGCTTTGTTTTCAGGTTTTGTTGAATGAATCATGTTCTCAGTTGTTTACACAGGCAGTCGAAATACAACTACCATAAACCAGTCACGCTTCACCCACCAATACCCTTTTCTTAACAACAGCACTGTATATTTTGTTGTAAAACATGTTGATATGAAAGCAGAATTGATTCTTTAGGTTCTTTTCTTCTTCTTCTAACTTTACCTCTTTAAGCTTGGGTTTTGTCTTATTTATGATCCTGTTTTAATATGTTTTTCAGTTAACTGCCTGCATTCATGGGTCTGCAGCTATGCTCTACCCGATGTTCTGGCAGCATGTTTACATTCCTGTTCTGCCCCCACATCTATTGGACTACTGTTGGTAAGGCTATATATATGTGTGTGTGTGTGTGTGTGCGTGCATGGATATGTGTCAGATATATGTATATGTATCCCTTAGATTCACAACATTTCTCTATAGTAAGTCTTAAGTCCTCTTCTGATGTAACTGTTACTCTAAAAATATGTTGGCATATTAAGGAAACAACCAACCTAGTAAGTAAAAAAAAATATTTTCATGGCAAGATAAAATTGTCTATCAGTATGTTGAGGTATTCTGAGTGGTTACTATGGAAGGCCACAACTCGGATATTGTGTAATTAAAATCTGTTTTCAGCGTATCTGTGTTAAATGTTAACATTTGAATTAAGACTCCCAATGGCAGAAGATACACTGAAGAAGGTACTCTCATTTTTCTGCTTTCTTGAGCTATTGGGGATGGAGGGGAAAGTACTAATTTTCCCATGGTGATCTTTTATTATCAGTGTATTTAAAACATGGTATTTACCTTATTTAGGGGAACGAATATAAAGCTTTTAAAAACCTACTCATTATCATGATGTGATAAATCTTGGCAGAGCCCGTGAGCAGCTTCATATAATGTCAAGTCTCGCCCTGTTTTGACTGGCAGCTTGGCCCAGTTGCCCTCTTGAGGTTTCTTCCAACCTGTTTTATGATTTCACGCTGTCCAGATGGCCCAAGAAGTCGTCTCATTCACTCTGGGGTCTGCAGAGCAGCATGTCATTGGACTCTGGTTAATAGTTCAGAGGCCTGTCTACACAGTGCCTCTCAGAGTCTCTCAGTTTTTACTTTCTTTTCTAGTACAAACTCAAACTGTTTAGCCTCATCTGCCATAACATCATCTCTTGTTTGCTGTGCACCAGAATAGTGGATGAGTACTCTGAATAACCTGGAGGATATTTAAGATCCTGCTGCTTTTAGTGGCTCATTTGTTAGTTATTCCCATGCTCGGCTTGTGTGACTTGCTCCTTTTTTTGCCCCTTGCTTCTGTGTACATAACAGGGAGATGAAGTTTTCCCAAAGAGTGGCCTTCCCATAGGCTTCTTAAGGAAGTTAAACTCAAGTCCTAATAGAGAGTTAGTGGAGTTCTTGCCTGGGTTTGCAGGAATGGAATATTAGTAAGGCCAAAGCTTGGCTGAAGTTAAACTGAAGGATGTGAGGGATGAGGTGAGGCTTCCACAGGCTTGGAAGTAAAAGGAAATCACAGGGGAAACATGAACAGGCTGCTGTGTGGTCATATACTCAAGTGATGAAGGATGCAGAAAAGGTTGAGAGACTCAATGCCTTTGTCTTTACCGGCGAGGTCTACTTCTCTATTTCCACTTCTCCCTGTGGAGCAGCACTGTTTGTGGGAGTTCAGCACTTAATGCACTTTTGGGAAGGATTTGAAAATCCTTTTCAGGAAACCACAAATTTAACCTTACTGTGTCATCTGATACCATATTTAAAGTGTGGCTCTTAGTGTGGAGGTTGGGGTTTTTTTAAAGAGTGACAGTGTTCTGTGGGATGTTTTCTCTGCCTTTGAGAAGAATAAGGAAGCAGCCAGGATAACTGACATTTTTTAAAGTGAAGTGCTAGGAACTGAAACATGTAGATTTAAAGGAAACTTGTTCCTCTGCAGATGATTTAAATGTTAAGTATGTGCCTGTGTCGAGGATACAGAGAAGGGAATCTAAACCTGTTATCTTCTGTAGAAATGGCCCTTCAATTTACTGGCTGCACAGGAAGGGCAGATTCTCATCATTTGCACTGCCAGCAGGTGCCCTTTCTCTACATAATGGGCTTCGCATCTGTAATTAACACATGAAGGCGGCTGCTGCCAGCTTTTTCTTCAGGTACATGCTGCTAGGAGTTTCAGGACAACGGTGTGGACCACAAGAGGCTTTTACGCTGGGTTTGAAGATTAGGTATTCATTGACTTTCTGACAAAGCCACGTTAAGAGGGGCTAAGTCCAGATCTCGCAGTTGGGAGCAGAAGTGTGCAAAAAGCAAACACTTGGGCAGTGTACCCAAGGAAATAAAGACACAAGTCACTGAGCTCCACTGAATGAATTCTTTCATGGCATAACACCCGTCCATAGAACGAATCAGCCAGCTAGTGTGTGAAATATGTGAGTTAAAAATGTAATTACTAGGTAGATTGTAATTGCATGCTTACAAATACCACTGATTACCTTAGCCAGACATGAACTTTAATTGGAGAGGACGCTGCACACACTTTAACTGGAGAGGTAGCTACACACTCTGTAATTGTTTGAATAAGTCAATTTAGGAACAATTTGTGTGCCATAAATAGATTTCTCAAAATAGACTCCATCTATTTTGTAACCATGTGAACTTAGAGATGTCATTTTTGCTTAAGAGGACTGAGAAATCAACTCAATGCCCCCTGCTTTAAGGTGATCTGATTGCTTCTTTTTTGCCTGTTAAGGGAAATAACCTGAGATTATTTAAAATAAGAGGTTAATTTAATTATTGCCTGGTTATACTGTTTGCAAATGTGACATGAGTTTTAAAGAGCTTGAAATGGGAACAAAATTTGAAGTAATGAGGATGCTTCAGTTCTTAGGAATACAAAACATCCTACTCATTCAGTGCCTGTTTATTCTCTGCACTGTTTATTCTCTGCACTGTGATGCTTTTGAATCTTCTGCTCTGTTGAAAGTTGCAAAAGGGTAGGCTCCATAGACTGCCTTGCTTGTCACCCTTGAAAGATGCTGAAACAAGTATATTCCACCTTTGATTATTTGCTTACAATCATTTGAATTGCCAGTGGAAACTTTCTGTTTAAAAGAAACTTCTGAGGTCCCAACTGGTCCATTGACAGCTCATGGTTGTGAGATTTGAAATTTGTTCTATTTCCGGGGAGGGCAGGGGACATACAACAACTACTGGAGCTTTTGAGAGATACGCAGAGGTGGAATAGTCTCTTTGCAGAGAGCAAAGTAACTAACTGTCCTCCCCAAAGGTCTTTCTGGCCCACTTCATGTAAGAGAAACTTGAGGCTCAGTGTGGAGAGTTCTGTTTAGCTGTTGAGAGCACTGAGCTTTCCTGAGCCAGGCAGGGAAAGGAGTGTGGTTGGAGATTGTCACAGGTGAATGACAGCTCTGCCACAAACATGCTCAGCGTCAGTCTGTGTCACTGACATTGTTAAAGCTTCCATTTTTTCTGTAGCATTTTGTCCTTTATTGGCATTTCACACTGAGTACTTGTAAAACACAGTGGTTTCTCATTTTTCAGTTTGCTCTTTGCTAATTTTTTTAACTTATAATGTGGAAGGGGTATAATTTTCTTCCCACTTCCCTCTTGAAAGGATTTTTAAACTTAATATTTATGCATTATGCATTCCTCATTCGTGTACCTAACCACAGAATTGAAAGTGCCAAATGCCTGTGTCTTCAGAACTGTTGTTCACAATATACTTTCTGACTCAGTAGTAGTGGTGTAGTACCATGTACATCTATCTGGAATGACTTCAGCCATCTGATCCCTAGTATTTAGATTAACTATGAGGGGGAGAGTGGTGGAGAGGGGAGGCAAGGTGAAGAGTGCTATCCTTTATTTTTGTTTTTTAATTAGGTACCATTCTTTGATATATTTTCAGCCCAGGGAAGATTGAGTGGAGGAGACTAGAAAATGGTGGGAAACCTATCATTAGATTTCACACCTTAATGCACAGTTGCTTACTTCTTTGAATAGAGAATAACAGAAGAAACATCAAACACTGCTGGTTGGGGGCTTGGGGAATTTAGATTTTTTTAAAAATATATATATATATATTTTAAGAATAGTAGATGCCAGCAGGTGCCAAAAGCACTGGTTAATGAGACACTGCCACCAAGCATCAGTAGCCAAGCACATACAACTCCTTAAATTTGGCCAAAGCTGGTCCATCTATTTTGCTGTTTGGAATTTAAACATTTCTTCACATGAAAGAAACGATCTATTAATTTTCCTCACTGCTTCTTCAGGTTTGTTTTTCATGTGGCACAAAAACACTCCCACTGTGTCTGTTTTCTTTCTGTTTGCTCTCAGTGTCTGTGTTTAAAATTAGCCTGTAAGAAAAGTCTGTCTTTGCTGACCTGTAACACAGCTTAGTATGTTCTCCTAGTCCGAGAGCATTGTCACTTGGTTTACTCTGTGGGCTTTTAACAGAAGCAACAGTATATCTTTTAGGATGATTAAACCAGTCTTTTATATTAGAGAGACTGCTTAGCAGCCAACATTAATATATTCTGTGAGCCACCTTTTTAGAGCACCGTGGCACAGCTGCTGAACAAACATTTCTATTGGTGCAGTTTTCCCTTTCTCCAGGAGTTTTTTTAGCTGCCTTTCTCCTGTGTTCTAAATCTGCATATAGTTCAATATGCTCCTTTAAGTAGGTGGAGGGGGTGACTGGAGGGCGAGTACTCCTGCTGCTTGGGAAACAATGATTCCTTCGTCAGGAGCCTCTTGGTAGGCATTTCAATTTAGCCTGGTACATCTGTGTACTCACTAAAAGCTCTTGTAGTTCTGTTCTGGTTTCTTCACTGTATGTTTTCTACGTCATTCCAATTTATGCAGTCAAGTTTCTAATTTGCATCAATTACCCCAATAAATTTCAGATTCAATTCTGTTGCAATTCAATGAGTAATCTAAAGAGAAATCTGGAGACTACCTTAGTGAGTAAAGTACAAGTGGTGTGAAAAAGCAACACTAAGTCAGTATCTATATATCAGAATGTGAGCTAATCAGCTGTCCTGGAACAATGAAGCAAAATGTAGCTATAAACTAGGAACCTCTTGGAGATCTTTTGGTTTACATTACTTTTCCTGGTGAATTGCAGTGTTTTTTTAAGGGTGTTTGGTTTTGGTTTGTTGTTTTTTTTTTTATCACTTAGGAGGAAATGTCCCTCTATTTCACCTGCTTCGCTTCCAATTAGTAGTTGCCCATCTCTTGGGAGCATAATTAAGAGGTCTCTAGTTAGCCTAAGGAAAGGAATTAAAGAAATTGTAAAAACGCAGCTGTAATAAATGGGCAATATATAGCCATTAAGTCCACAACATCCATATTCATGCTTATGCATTGCTTCTTTAATGATTTGATATTTACCTGTATAACTCATTTGATTATAAATAATGATGATTACGCTGGGAACTAGTGTAGCACAAGAGGAGTAATAACCTTTCTCTTTGTTCCAAAAGACTTCAGCAGGCATTTTATTTAAGCAGTAAATATGCACAGTAGAAATTGATACTTCTTAATTTTGCTCTTAATGGATATTGGCTGCCATCAAATCGCTTTGAGTAATTAGTAGTTGTTGTAAGAAGCCCCGGGACTGATGAGGTGTCAAGCAGTAGGTACAGACTGGTCTGAAGGGCAGTCTTTAATCTGTCATGGGTCCCAGAAGGATTAAAGGTTGTGTGGAGTGTTTCTCCTGTTTACACAAGCAATGTGTCTTACTGAAGTTCACTTGAAAGCCTTGGAAATACACATCTAACCTGATAAAATATTAAAAGCTGCTTGAGCGTTTCATGTCTCAGGACCTGAATAGCAGTTAGGAGGAACTGTTCTAGTGTGCTCTGAATGGGAAGAGGAGGCACAGAGTGTTCCCTTGTGCAGGGTGGTAGCTGAGTATTTAAATAATGACATAGAATTAACACATGATAAAGAAAAAAATGGTAATAAAAGCAATTTATGAAGCCTGACATGAACCTTCAACATTTACTTTTAGGTGTGTTTCCTTTTCAGTCAAATTGATGAGTGAAGACAGAATAATATAATCTCTCTTGTAGATCATTATTAGAAATGTTTATGCTCTTTACCAGATGTATGTTTTATTGAGGTTATTTATTATGTTTGCTTATTTAAAGTCCTAGAATTATAAGGAGCTATCATGGTGAATTATCCTTAAAATAGCTTTGCTTTTGCTTTGCTGTTCTTTTGTCAGTTCTGACAGACAAAATGAATTTGGGGAAAAATAGCTATTCATGTAATTAGATTTTTGTTATCTGCGGAGGAAACACGTTGAAGTGCATTTGGGTGATGAACAGTAATGGTTATTTTTAAGGAATTTTGAATAACTTCACAAAAATGCATCTTCAAAACCAAGTGCTCCACGGATGTATCACTGATCTGCTTTTTGCCACACCTGTCACCTTTCACACAAACTAAAACCCGCATTTGTTTCCCTCGACATCTGCCAGGAAGTTTGTAGATGCCTCCTGGTTGTCATTCTTCTCTGGTGTCTTTTAGTCGGTATCTTTTTCTGGATTAAACTGAGGTTTAATGTCATGTATTCCCCATAACTTGGGAAATTCTTTGTTGGTCTTCAGATCTAATCCATTTCTAAATGGTGTGTGTTTCTTCTGTTTCATGTCTGAAATGTAGTCTTTCTATAGCTCCAGCTGTCCTTGCCTGAGCTCTGACTTCTCTAAGCTAAGGTCTGACTTAGACATGTTGAAAATCTTCTTAAAGGAATTATTTTTCTATGTTTTCATCAAAATTCTTAATTTACATTTTGCTTGGCCCATCTTCTTTTTTATATCCAACATGCTCCTTGTCTTCTAGAGCCCTTCATAGCATTTACTTTATCTGCTTGTCATTGTCTGCCCCAGTGCCACATCCCAGATCTCTGTGGTCCTCTTTCTCACTCATATCCTAAATTTTCCTCAAAGAAATACCCAATGTCTTCTTTTGTGCTCTGCCTCATTCTCCAGTGAAAGTCTTTGCAACTGTTGTAAAACTAACACAAATATTTACCAAACTAGCATGTTACACTTTAACAAATTACTGCTTCAAAACTTCTTTTTTCACATTGATCAACCAAACCTGGGCTGTTTTTCCTATCAGTGGCTATGCTTTGTAGTCCTGTAGTATCAAATTGTTCCTCCTGCTTTCTGCTCTGTCCAAGTATATGCATCGTACAGCCCCTTAAGCACCTGACTGGAGTTCTTTAATGTTTCATAATACAAGTTTAAAGAAAAAACAGCTTTCAAAACACTGCTGCAAGTCAGGCCACTGTGGCCTTTATGCAATCCCTGTAATAGTTTATATATTGTATTGCCTTTACATGAAATATCTGTCACTAGAAAACTAAAGGTGGTTCAGTGCATCCAAAGCTGATCCATGTATCTTAACCCCTATTTTTTTTCTGTAGTTCCTTAAAATCCTACTGGGGGTGAACAGTTTTAAGGCTTTAGGCATTTTTTTTATTCTTTTGTTGATAAACTGGAGGGTTGGAAGATGGACATGATACAACTAATTAACTTTTACAGGTTCGGATTTTCCTGTGCTTGCTGACAGACTCTACTTTTGGACACGTTAATAAATGGCTGGTTTTCTGGAATACTGCACTCTTCCTGCTTCCTTTCATTACATTAGCCAAGGTTCCACTAGATGAGACATTTGCAGTCTTAAGACTTCCTGCCGAGGTTCAGACTTTGTATTTTTGAGATTGAAGCTGTCGTGTTCATGAAGCTACTTAATTAGAAACACATTCATTTCAGTGCTTGCTGGAGAAACCCTGGGCAGCATAGGCAGGCACACAGGGAAGTTGAGCATTTGTGCAGCTGGCAGCTAAACCAGAGGTTTATTCTTTGAATCTAAAATTACTGGATATTTTTGTGCTCCTGGAATGTGGCCATTGGAAGTGAAGAGATGTGGGTAAAAGAGATAACATTTGTTGCAAGTAAACCATGCAAAATGACAAATAAAAATACTCCTCCGCTGAGCAGCATGCTGTATGGTAAAAATGCCTGTCTTGGATGTGTATTCTGGTTCTCATCTGTGGAATTCTCAAGGAAGCAGAACCTTAAGGATTTGTACTGAGTTAATATCTGATTTAACAATCCCTTTGGGCTGTCTGTCATAAGGTGCTGTAGGTGCCGTGCTGGGTGAGGCTTGGGCAGGGGCATTCTTGCTGGTCTGGGCAGCTCAGTAAGTTGTAAAGTAAGGTCATAGGCAGCACTTCAGTGTTCTCTAAACGGACTTATAAGGGCTTATTTGAAGTTCTATGTATTTAATGTCTTCAAAAAGGAAAAAATCGGTTTTGTGTGGAATGTCTAGTACAGAGGCTGTTTCCATCTCTTGGTGCAGCACCCAGCAGAGCAGCAGTTGTAGGGCTATATTAATAAACATGATAAATATTAATAAGCATATCAGTAAATAAATTTTTAAAAGTTATTTCCTGTGAAAATGAGAAGCCGAGTGATTTTGGCTGGTCTGGTGTCTTGCAGTAGTCTTTTCAGCACTGTACTTCTCTTACTGAGCAGTAGGCACCAGTTTATAAAAGCAATATGGAAGATATTTTAATCCAAGGCAGTACAGTGACATTTCTCTCATTTTTTCATCTGAAATTGAAAATCAGCTCTTTAAGCTTCTGTATCCAAAATGAAATGAGGCTCTATTTTAAAAGTTGTGTCTGTCTGTGTGCTTTCCATTTAACAGGCAGTATATGCCATATTTGCAATTAGCAGCTTTGGCATCCTCTTTGATGTCTTCTAATAAGCAGTGCAAATATAAGCTTTCCCTGATTAGTTGAGTGGGAGTCCTGTAATAAGCTTAATATTAGAAATACTCCATGCATGAGGATATGACTTCCATTCAGTGTTCTTGTGTTACATAGTCTGTGGTGGTGTTTGCTAACATCATGGAGGAGAAGACAAAAAAGATCAATCTTTCTCTTAAATGTTAGTGTGCTGTTTGAGAACAGAAGTGTCATCCTGTGCTTGAGGTTGCAAATTTGGCCTAAGAGCCTCTTGGTGTATTTATGTTCTGTGTTCCGAAAGGAATAGCAGTATCCATACGTGTCCCAGTCACTCTGGAGTTTATCAGAATCTTCTGAAGTATTTTTAATATTTTTTTTTTTATATAAATGTAAGCATTTCAGGATTTATACTTCTAAATTATTTGAAATATGTCTGGACCTACTTAAGACAGCAAGTTACATTTTTCTAAAGAATACTTTCAGAAAAGGTCTTTTTTTTCATTGTAAATAGCAGTGTTTGTTTTTTAAATGAAGACCCTGGTGTTATAGATATCTATGTTTAATAGCTGTCCTTGTGTACCTGTCTTACCTCAGATACTCTGATGTAAGGAAAAATTAAAGTCTTGCAGTACTGATTGGATATTGCATAGTAAGAAAAGTCTTTCGAATATGAAGTAAAATTTTCTTCACTTGTTGTTTGCTTCTGTGGATAATTTTTTAAAGCAAAATCTAATCCAGTACCCTGGTATGTTCTTATAGCTGATTTATAAGTCATGTACGTTAATGTAGTGTTGCGAGAATGTAAAGCTAGCTTTTCTTCCTCTTCACAGTGCCCCAATGCCCTACCTCATTGGAATACATTTAAGTTTGATGGAGGTAAGTCTTTCTCACCATTTCTCAACCTATATATAGTTTTATGACTTAGAGCCAAATTCTGCAAGCAATTACATATTCATTCATATGCTTAAAAATGAAATAATCCTGTTGATTTGGGAGTGTGGAAAGAATCAAAGTTAAGCATTCATGATAATGGTAAATATTAAGAAGTTCTATTTGATACCTTGTACTCTTTGGGTATACTTTCTGCTTGCAGTTCAGCAGTCAGTGACAAGCTCACGTTGTGCTCCCCTCTCTATCCTGTTGCTTCATTTAATCAGTTTGCTGCTTTCATTTGACGCTGTATTCTCAAAGGCAGAGTCGATATTAAACCAAAATGTTGACAGTTACAGTTCTCTTTTAGGCTTTTGCAGACAGATTGTAATTTTTTTAATGTTCAAAAGATCTGAAAAGAAGGAACTTGCTGTTAATGTTAACACAAAGCTGGCAGAAAACCAGCCCTCACAGAAAGCTTCACATATAAACAATTCAGAGTAATTCATGTGACTTTTTAAAAACTCTAAAAGTGGAAATGGCACATTTGCTTTTGCTTCCAGTACTGGTGAAAGAGTTGATGACTTTCCTCAAAAATATCTGGAGGACAACATAAGCTATTAATTTAGCTCCCTATGAAAATCCTAGTCCCTATTAATTGTGTCCCTTTACACAGGAAGTCTGAACACCGTGTATGTGCTCGGTATGGGACGTGGTATTCCTGCCCAGAGAGCAGTGCCTCTCTGCGGGCTCTTAAATTAGCAGCAGTGTTGAACTGGTCTGAGTTGCAAATGCCCTTCAAAGTTAATTGACTTGTGTCCCTGTTTCAGATAGCTGTTTGGCAATTTAGGCTCATTGTTTAGGATATGTAACAATGTACAAAGCTGAGGTTTGCATCATACAACGTAATGCATATGGCTAGGATATTTATTCTTTTGTTGTTCATAAAAACGTGTTGTTGCTCTAGAAATATTAAACTTTTTCTTTCACTAGGTTGTGTATGTAGTAATTATCCTCTAGGTTTTTGTGTGCTATAACTTAGACTACTGTGCCATGGAACTTTGCCCTTTTTCCACTGTCGATGTGAACAGATTTTAGAGGTCACTTTTTTTTTTTCATGAGTAGCCGGATGGAATATGAAGGACCTCTTTTTTTTCCTTTTTTTAACTCCTCACCATCCTGAGCACAGCTGATCTTTTAATTTTTTTTTTTTTTTTTTTATGTCCTTCCTATAACTAACTGAAATACAGAATTGCTGTACAATGTGNTTTATTATTATGTCCTTCCTATAACTAACTGAAATACAGAATTGCTGTACAATGTGTTGGTGAGTAAGCAATTATTTTAGAGGTCAACGTGCACACTGTTTGCAAACCATCCATTTGGGTTAGAGGGGTTTGTGATCATTACCCTTGAGTACTGTATAGACTTATACTGTAGACAGTAGAAGTAACATCTAGGAATAGCCTAGCATGTATTTTTCATGTTGAGGAGGAAACATGTTGCCCCATGTCTCTACCAGATAATCATTGACTTGCTTATTATGGTATCTCCCTTTGAAAGAAAAGGAAGAGACCTGGTAGAAGGTGGGATAATATCTTCATACAGATACTTCTCAGCTTTCCCAAGTGTTTTTGCTCACAGAGAGCTATGTGGTTAGCCTGGCAATATTGGAAAAAAAAAATTGAATAATTACACCTCGAGTTGCTTTGCATGATGTCTCACTCCTCCTTTGCTACATAAAGCCATTGCCCCTTCCTTTGTCTCAGTGTTTCAGATTGCAGGGCTCTGTAGGCCTTCCAAACTCCATCTGTAAGAACTCAGAAAAAGGAGTTGTTCTTGGAGAAGCCAATTTTCATCCGTTTTAGTAACTTGTGAAAAAATCTGTTTAGTACTAAATCCAGTATGGCTTTTGGATAGCCAGAGATTCTGGAACAAAGACACACTTTGGCAAAGTACACTTATTCCAAGTGCCTTATGAAATAAATTAAATAAATAAGTAAATCAAACTGTCTTTGCTCTGTTGTTAAGAATGAATTGAATGCTTCCAGATAGAAATGCATCTTCCAGCTAACTGTGCTTTTTCCACTGGAAAATAAAATAAAACCCCACAGTGGGCTGTTGTGTCTGTTTGTTGGCAAGTTCTGTGTAATTCCTCTGTGCCTTGGGCAAAAGAAAGGTGACATGTGTCAGATGAGCTGCTCAGTTACTGGTTTACCTCTGCCTATTTTTTGATGCTGAAAGCTTAATGCTCTTTGTCTTTTTTTTTCATATGTAGATAAAAAATAGTGTGGTTTAGTTGTTAGAATAACAATTAGTAGTAACAACATCCAGGATATTTTTTTCTCTTGCTCTAGCAATTGTGTATTTTAAAAAGTACGATGTATTAGTTTTTCCATATCAAAATAATTTTATCAACTACAACTGAAACCTGCTATCGTTACCCAGTATTCATTTTTCTTTAAATGCAGAAATTTCAGCAAATACATCTTTAGATGTGTTTTGTTAATCCACATGTTCTAGTTTCAGGATAAGAGATTAATTCCCCAGTCTTCTATTAAAGTTAAGACACATGGACTCTTATCTACTGTAGAGCCCCACAGGAGTAATTGCAGTTACATACAGGCTTAGGGTTCTGCTCCAGTGGCTCCCATTGCAGAATTTGTCATTGTTGCACAAATGTTGGTGGAAGCCTTAACTTGCACAGAGAAAGCTCTGGTGTAAAGGGGAGGCTGAATTTGGAACAGAGTGGGGGGAAATATATTCTAGCTGCAGTGTTTTCTGTGGGGTTTGGGGATGGTCCTCTGGAAGGATATAGCAGAAATGTTAATGATTTTAAGTAAAAACACCCCCACTCTCTCACCTTGAAAGAGCTGTTCCAAACCATTTTGTATCTTAAAGTTAGTTCACAGTTTCCTGTGTTACATGGGGCCTTTGTAGAAGGAGCAGTTATTTTAATGGAAAATGACAAATTTTTCTTCTGATTAAAATATCAAGCATATCCATTGACTGTTAAATCTAATTTGCTGTGACTGAAATGTTCTCCAGTGAGATAAGATAATCTCCTGTTATAGGTCAGAGGGCTCCAACTGATTTATGAGGGAAAATCTTGGTAGAAAATATAGAGCTGTGTTTTGTGCTCTTATTTTTCAGCTTTTCTATCATCACCTAGTTAGTCATTCTTTATAAGATTTCCATTTAGCAATCCATAAAGTGACTTCAAAGAAAGCTAAAAGTTTATAAGCTGTTGGATAAGCAAGGCTGGAGCTATCACATGAATAATGGAACATGCTTACGGAACTAATTGAATTCATATTAGATGAAGATAAGTACTTAGTACTGATAAATAATGAGATAGGAAAATTAAACTATCAAATGAGCACATCCCTTTCATAATCTTGTTTTATTTTCTGCCTGTGTACTGCGTGCTGTTTTGGTGTTCAAATTATACTAAATTGACCTTTGTATTGTAAGTGGTGTCAGACTTAGCTGGCAGCCTTTCACGTTTTGTCATAGTAAACAATTGTTTCAGCAACTGTTCCTGTAGGAAAGGTTATTAGTGTGAGGGTGCTGATGGAGGAGGAATGCCCTTGACCTAGTGGACTACCTATTGGAATCCGGGCACATGTGGTTCTGATTTACCAGTGGGGACAGTTGTGTTTAGCTGTCAGATCCTGAGCTGCTGGCAGCATACTCCTTGGTGCCCAGCTTCCAGTCATTCCTATAACAGTAATGACTGCTCTTTGCTTTTTGTGCCCTTTTTGGGGCACAAACCAAAACTTTAGAGCTAAAGTCAATGGTCAGAAAAGTATTTCTTACACTTTTTTTTGTAATATTGCAGTTACTTAAGACTTTTTTCTATGAATTAAGAATTTTAATGCCTGGAAGATTATCCAGATCACATTTGTGTGTGAAACCTGACATGTTTGTCAGAATGACTTTTCCTAAGCATGAAGGACAACTGTGCATGTTCTAAAATCTATATGGGCAGATCTGCAGTTCCTTTTTATTTTTGTGAGTAAAGATGTCCATGTTAAAGGAAAGAAAGTTCACTGAAACTCATGCTGTGTTTAATATAGTGGGACACAGCAGTCCTACCTGATGCAGAGAGATGAATGGAGAGCTGTGTTCATTCTTCTCAACCCCACACATGCATTCTGGAAACATTTCTTGGCACATTTACCTGGTCTTTTTCTGGTAGGCCTGAGGATGCTTTGTTTGTGGTCCAGTCTGGTAGCGTGCCAGTTAGCGTGCACAGAGCCTGAGCTAACAAGTTACATCAGCTTGGGCTTAGTCCTGACAGTGCCACATGGGTTCCCTTTGCTGCACAGCACACACAGAGACTTCACTGACCACTTCATCTTCCAGTGGCAGTAACTATTAATTATTAATTATTTTTCGGTTGGGGTGAGGAATAATCTTTAGCTTTTCCCATGCATTTATGCGTAGTAAACCACTGCCCTTTATAGGTATAAATAAAGGAGTGGCTTTTTATTTTTTTCTACAGGGCTTAAATGAAGGGGTTATTTGTACTCTTTAAAATCCAGGTCTTAAAAAATGAAGTGCAGGTTACTCACAAATACAAGTATGGCTGTACATGGTTTTGGGAGTATTCTTATGGAATTATCTTTTATCCAGTCATTGGGATAAATAAAATAATAACTGTGTTTTAATAAGAGCTTCTCTTTGCTGGAGGAGTAAGCTCTAAGACAGACAAATGCTGCAGTACCAAGTGACTTGGCAATAAGCGGAGAAGCTTTTTTTCCTGTTGTACACGAGTGTTAGACAGCACTAGTGATGTTTGTCACTCAGTCAGCAACAGCTGCTTGTGATAAGGACCTTGAGAATCACCTGTATAGGATCAGGGTACTGCATGTCAAGGGTGGGAGATGGGCGGAAGGGTGGGAGATGCACAGGAGGGGGCAGCAGCCCACCTGCTGGGCACAGATCAAAGGGCTGAGGGGTCAGGGGGCACATCCCGCTTAACCAGATTTGTCTGTTGAATAGCTATTTCAGATTGTAAATCTAAGGGTGATTTCATTAAGTCCTTCTGGCTGCTGTTGGGGCATGAAATAATAAAATTTTATATCCGTTGCCTTTCCTGCTTCTGGCAGCCAGATTGACACATTGTTGTCTGCAGTGTTGTGTTTTTCTTAAGAAAATAAATGGAAACTATTAAGTAAGTAGAGACAAGTCATTAAGCAAATGGATTTTAGACTTGTCGCAAATCATAATCATTCCAAATATAATGCACAAACTACCTTCTAAGGATTAAAACTTTTGCCTTTCCAAAAGAACTGGTGGGAGATAAAAGGAAATGTATCTGTAACATTTTTTTAACATGTTGATCACTTTTGTGTCTGGTCATGGAACCTCCTGATCAACTTGCTTTATGTTTCAGCACCAATGCAGCCACGAAATTACGTAAACGTGGTTGGGGTGGGGAGGCCTGTTGGTGGTGAAGTTTGTTTTGTTTCTAAAAGAACTATTCAATAAACTTTCAGATGGACAATTTTAACTTGGGATTTTTTTATGGCAGGAAATGCAAAAACTGCCAGCTGTAGACAGTGATAATAAAGCAACATTTAGTATAAGGTAGTGTTAGCATTATTGATAGATACTGCTTCTAGCCAGTGATCTGAGCGAGACAGAGGAGCACCTCTTAATACTTCTATTAGAACATAGTTTCTCAGTGTTTTTTCAAACTTTCACATAAAACATTTAGATTACTTCATGTGTTTGGCTGCTTGTGAGCAGGACAGACGCACTAACTGCTGCTTATTTACTGACCTGGTGTTTAAGGCCCCCTGGAGTTTGTTTGAAAAGTTAAGAGATTTTCACAGTAAAGGTGCCATTTCTGAAATTTAAAGTGCTCTTTTCACCAGGAGATAAGTTCTCTCTGATTAAGTCGGTAATTCTTACTAAGCCATGTTTATAGAGGCCATAAACAATGGGTTCAGTGTGCTTGTTAAACCAGCTTTCCATACCTCTCCACTCTTTTAAAATGAGACATTTAAAATAAAAGGCAGGTGTAGATGTTAGTTCGAGTTGATGTTTTTTAGATGATTAATTATGGCTACAAGTAATTCAGTAAGGATGGTTAAGAAAGGTTGGCAGTAGTGATGTGTGCTGAACATTTTCACTGAATCATTTCTTTTGACTCAGCAAGTCCCCAGTGTGTAGTAAAATTAGATAAGGAAACTGTAATGTTTGCATTTCCTCTTGTTCTTTGCTGCTATTTTTTCCCCCACAAAATAGGAACGTACTAAATTTAGCCCATTTTATTTAACAGGTATTGCTTTATTTGTAAGATTTGTTTAAATACTCTGGAAGCTGTGAAATATGGAATGTGACTGTGCATGACTTAGTGGCTGTCTCTTCGTGTTTTGGGAGAGTTACACCACCACACAAACTGCCTGTGAAAATGATCTACATGTAGTTGTGATTCATAGACTCTAAAGGGATTTCATGTGAGAGATGCAGTTGGATTCTTGGAATTTTTACTAAAATTCCACCGACAGAGTAAATGCTTCTATGTCCAGATCAGCTGGGCTGATAGGTGCTATGTTTAGTGAAAGAACTATGTGATTATTTGGCAGAAGCCCTTATAACTGTCTGATAATAGCTTTATCAGAGATAATAGTCAAAGGTGATAAAAACAGAGAAAGATTAAGATGACCTGGTCAGTCTGCCTTGCTCTAGGATGAGCCACAACTGGATCACTGAAAAATTGTATTTTTTTTCAAATACCTTGCAGAACAGATGCTATAAATCAAGTTAGTCTCCAGTGTTTTATAAAATTTGAGGGTTCCTCTCTGCAGGGAAATCTACTCTCTTCGTGCAAATATCGAGAAGTTTTACAATAAGGTTGTGTTTTTCATGGTGTAAAGGTGTAGCACAGCAGAGTTTAATATTAGCATTCAGATACAGTTAGTTTTGGGCCATATGTGGAAGTATAATTAGGTTGATCAGCATTTATAGTCCTTGCACCATGAACAGCATCCTTTAGTGCTGCACCCTTTGGCAGATACCCACGTCACAAGCCTATTCTTTGCTACAGAAAGCACCAACGTTTTGTTTGCTGAAGGAAATCTGCAGATTCCGCACCAAAGTTAAAAACGTACCCATTGACAAGTTCAAGTACACATTTGTTGCTTCTTCAGCAAGAGTCAAGAGAAGGAGGTTTTAATTCCTTCTGTCTTGTCCTACTAGCACTCAATTTTGACAAGCTTCTGGCTTTGGTTAAGTGCATTGCAAGACCTTTTTGTTGGAGCTTTTTAGACTCCTCTGAGTATAAGTGAGATTTTTAATTTTCTGAAACAGGAAAGAGCAAATCAGTTTGTCTGATGCTTCCGGACTCCTAGAAGGAGCAAGACTCCTGGATTGCTTTAGAGTTTATCAGATGCAGCCAACAGAGTGACCTTTGGTTCCTGAAATATAGAGGAAAGTACCTGGTTTGTCATGCACTGCTTGTGCTTTTTATATGGAAAGCATTAAATGTAATATTCGTCCATTTAAGTTAAAGACATTTCTCATGGAAGACCTAAACTTAAATGTCTACAAAGTGTTTTTTATAGTTGTTGCCCCTTTTTTTCCTCCCCTCTAAGTACACAGCAGTTTTCTTTATAGACAGGAGACTGAGCCTTAAAAACTCAAGGTAATTATTTAGATGCCTAAGGCTCAACTTTGCCATTGTTTTAGAGCTTTAGTTCCTTTCTTTTAAAGGAAACAATTCCCCTCACCCTGCAAAACCTTAATTAAAAATTGAGTATGTTTTTGTTAGTCTTCCACTTCAATAACTTGCACTTGGTCTTACATACAGGTTTGTAGGTATTTATATATTTGTTTACAGTGGCACTGGGAAATTTCCTGAATTACTGTTTTCTATAGCTCCACTTTTTCTGTTGGTTTTTTTTTTATTTTCAAAGCTTTATTTGAAGAGGGCTTAAATATGTATGATTGGTCAATAAAAACCAACCAAACCAAGCAATTCAATTATCTTGTTAGTGAAAAAAGTGCTAAATATTTAAATGCTGCTCTGTTTTGTATCAGTGATGCATTTGTCGCTGTTTAGGCAGGGAAATAAAGTCTGACAGTGTTTAAATGTGCTTAAATCACCTTAGATACCTTTAGACACTGAAAGTCAAAGGTATAAATAATTGTTATTTTGAGAAACAGGTTATGCTTTTGTGTCTCCATGTACTGTTACACATGATGTTAACTCTCAAAGTGGAGACATTTCTCTGAATTCATGGGACTAGGATAAAAAATTTAGACTAGTTTAGACTCAGTGTACATCAAGATACCAGGATATGGTATAGTTATTTTTCTATTTGCCTCTTTTTTTTTCTTTTTTTTTTTTTTTCATTACTATTCATTAACCTCTGGTAGTGTCTGGCTTACTTAAATACAGTTGTAAGCTTGTTGGAGCTCCAAAATTAAACCTCAAATTTGGAAACCAGTTCCCATCCCTGACTTATTGCAACTCTTTAACTCCTGGAAAAGCCATAATTTACTGTTATTTAAATTAATTCCTAAATATGAAACTAAGTACTTGAAATCAGCTAGAAACTGCTAAATGTGCAAACAGGATACCAGAATTAAGATTAAAGCTTAGGTGAGGTGCTTGAAATAAATCTTCACTAGAATAACTGCAAGCAGTAACTCTGGTTTCAAAAGTTTCATAATGCACAACGTAAAGAACCTCACTCTGCAAACTGAAGGTTAACTTGTCAGCATTCTAAAATGTGAATGAGTAAAACAAATGACAGAATAACAGGATGCTTGGTTGGTTTTTAAATGCTTCAAGTTTTGTCATGCCATGATTTTATGCCATACTTAGATACTTACATTTTCCTTTCCCTTTCTATGAATTTGCTCGTGTTTAGAAAGTAAGAAACATGGCCCTGGAGGATGTAGTGATTCTTAACGTGGACACCAACACACTGGAAACCCCTTTTGATGACCTTCAGAGCCTTCCTAACGATGTGGTATGTATCAAATAATTCATCCAACTATTCCATTACTTAAAGGTGTAAATCCTTTTGACCTGTTCAGTTTGTAACTGAGACCTCTCGTTGTTTTACTCTGGTTATTGTAAGTAAACTGCCTTACTCTGATTCTTTCCTAGTTTGAAGTGTTAGGGAATGACATTGCAGACATATTTTTTAGCCCTCTAGTGAGGGCTGCTGCTCACAAGAGCTAAAATGGTGCAGCATCCCAGTCACACTTTTGAAATGGCATGAGCAAGTTTCAGGTGGTCTGAAGAGCTTGTCTTTTATGGGTTAGAAAGACAAATTTGGAACATGCAGGTCATGGTATATCTGAACAGAAAAAAAAAATCAAACTTATTTTGTCATGGAGTGAAGTAGTACAACTTTGAACCATCTTTAGATAACTTTTGTTTCAAAATTGAATTTTGTGGGTTTTTTTCCTATGACTTCCTTCAGGTGATCTGTAACAAAGTTGTGCATTTTATATCCTGAGTTAGGATATCAAAGGGGTCAGTTATCTTCACTTTTAGCACTGCTCAGTGCATGTAATTCAGAACTTAGTTTCTTTCTCATTCAAACTATTTGTCAATTTATTTACTTTTTAATGACTTGATGGAAGTGTTGTATAAATACTTGATCTTTACCCCTTAATGGGGCAAAAATGCATTCAGCTTGCTACTTGCTGGTCTGATCATCTTCACTAAAGAAACTGAGAGGGGAAAGCAGTAAAGTGAGTAAGAATTTAAGAAGCTATTTTTAAGTCAGAGGGTGTCTGTTTAGGAGAAAATGGCAGGAGAAAATCTGGATTTCTTTTACTAGTTCAAAATATTGTGCTAGCAGTTAGATCTATACCTTTTTAACTGTAGTTGAAAAATAAAATTGATATGCCTGGAGCTCAATATAAGCTGGTCTGTTTGAGGAAAAACTCAAGTAATGGTGAATACCCAATGCCTCCTACTGTGACATCCCATCATTTTGCTGTGATCTGTGGTGTGATCCATTCTTCGAAAACAGTGAGCTGGGGATGAAAGGTCCATCTTGATTGTGAACATTTTGGCTTTAGCAGAGCATTTAGTCTATAAAAGTTACTTCCATGAATTTTTCTGGCTTTATATAGTTTTTCATTTTGATTTCGCTCCCAGCATCCAAATCTGCCAGCTGGGCATCGCTCGTGCCATTATCCCCAACCCAGAGAATGACAGACTTGTAAATTTAATGGAATTATGTAAGAAATGTCTGGATATGGTGAGTGCAGGGCCTCAAACATGGATATGATTTGTCAACAATCAAGTATTATATTAGATTTTATGGGACTTCATTAAAGGAGCTGTTGTAGGCGCACTGTAGAACATCAGAAGAGACTTCACCAATAAACAGAGAACTTCAAGCTTTGGAATGTAATAAATTTTAAGAGACTTCCTTCCTTTCATTATTTACTTTTACTTCACTTTTCTAACAGTAGAGAGTTGTATTTTATTAGTACAGATTTCTTGATTCAGTTTTCCACAGGTCTATTTAAAAGCTACATGTTATCTTGGAGGATGTTTGGAGCATAGCAGAGGAAGTGCTGCCAGCAAATTCAATTAACTGGCATGGCTCACAAATAGCATACATGGGGGATTTTTTTTTTTTTCCACAACTGCTATATAAATACAGCTGGGATTAATATTTGTCTCAACAAAGCCGTAACTTGAATCGTATTGCTTTGTGTAATTAATGTTTGGTATCAGTGTTTATGTCTTATTTAGCATTGTTTCATTGTTTTAGTTACCTAGATAATGAAGTATTCTCCTCTAGGTCTTTTCCTTTCCTTCACACTGCTTAATATTTGGCTTTGACCACTAGAGAGCAGCTGCTCTTCTTTGCAAGAATTGAATTTCTGTCAGTTCTTTCATGCATCATGTGTTTGGAACTGTAAGTGGATCAAGTTGTTCATCTCAGCAGGGAGACTCTAAAGCCAATCCATTATACTTTTTTTTTTTTTTTAAACTTTTTCTCCCCCCCATTTTGCTTCTCTGGGAGAATGGGGAGATTCTGAGAGTGTGTCTCCCCACTGATCTCAGTCTAAATACATGCATTTATGATCTGAGAAACTGAAAATGTCTTCAACAGTTTCACGATCATAAATGGCTGTTATGTCAAACTACTCTGCCAGGTTTGCTGCTTCAGAGTGAACAGAGCAATTAATGTACTGCTGAATAGACACAAAACTTTGCTAAATTAAAGCTATATTCAACAGTGAGGAAGAACATCTTCTGTGTGATTCATTCACCATCAGGTAATTAATCCAGCGGAAATTTTTAAAAGCTGTTTTCCTTCTCTCCTTGAACATATTCTTAATCAACTAAATGAGGTCCTGTGATTATTTTAGAGCTCCAGGTTGTGACTTGTGTTTGAGTTTCATGATAGTGATACTGCTATTGAAACAGTTGATTCTTTGGAATCTAGAATGAACTATTCTTGAATCTTTGACTCCCAGAATCCAAAAGAACATAGACCACAGCAAAATGTATTTCCAGTTAATGCTTGTGTCAGAGGAGCTGGGTAGCATTAAGACAGCTCGAGCAGAATCAGTGTAAGTTGTTTCTTTGCCCCAGTTTATCTTAGCAGTACCTGCTGCAATCAGACTTTCTGAACTGGTCAGGTCAGGTCCCAGAAAATCAAGGTGTGTACTACTGCATTTCTGATTAATGATTTGAAACGTGAAAAACTGTCCCTCCTTTCACCTTCTGCTTCCGATATGTTGCTGAAAATCTGGCAGCATGAGAACACCCTGGGAAGTAACTTTCCTTTTTAAAATAGTCAATATTAAAAAAAAGAGATTTATTAAGGACTGTGATTACAATAAGTGCATCTGCTGCTGACAAGTCTCCTACACCACCGTCTGTGTTGCAAGGAATAGCAAAGAGGGGGTAGTAATTTTTTTTTCATGCAACCCTTATGGATTTTTCATGTATTTCCAAATAAGTGTCATCTTCTAGTCTTAGTTGTAGTCAGAGCTTCATATTACAAGGAATAAAGCATAAGCTCACTCTGTCAACTTGTAGTTTTTATTAAATGAATCCCTGATGCAATGCAGCGTACTGCGCCAAGGAGATCTTGCATATCTGATGGCTGTGAGAGTATTGTAAATTTGCACTAGCCTATGAATATCTCAGGCTGTCAGTAATTTTGTTGTGTATGCTACTGCTGTCCATTCATTAACAAGTTACCACGAGGAGGAAGTCTGTGTTTTTCACTTAGTGGGGAAATTTACTGCTTTCAGGACAGCAAGAAGTACTAAACTATAACTCTATAGCAGAACCATTTTCTTAAAGGTGATTCCGTTTTTTATTTCTTACACTGTGTTTGCAATAGAATGTTTCTTGCTTCATTCATGTTGACAACTGAAAAGCCTTGGACCTAATTAAAAGAATTTCCACTAGCACCTTTACTGAACCATTTCATTATGCTGCATTGCACAGATTGCATTTTGAAACATGGTGATAGTTTAAATCTGACCTTTAAACCTGAACTGCCAGAAGTATAAAAATCTTCTTTAAAAACACTCTCAGGGTAGACTGCATGTATATGTGTCTGTTTGGCTAGAAATAATCTTTGTATTGAGTGGTCACAGTGTTTTGGTATTTTTTTCTTTTTCTTAAGTATTACATCCTCTTTAGGCTGGAAACAATCATAATTCTACTTTATCTTATGCACTAATTTATTCCAGAGTAAACATGATTTTTTTTTTTCCTCACTTGATAGTTTCTTTAAATATTTTGTTGTTAACATTTCCTTTTAAAAACTGACACTCGTGTTGGTATATTGCTGTTTGAAAGAATAAAAATGTACACGTATATAACAGACATCCTACAGTGTTTGATTTAGGCTTAGAAGAGAGCAAATTATTTGAAAGCTTAAAGAACTATCAAAATACTTATCAATATTCTGCTTCAATACAAATAGGGTAACTGAAGCCCAGAAAGTCTGTGATGAGCCTTCTGAACTTTTTGTTTGCTGCAAAAGAAAGCATAGGGCCTTTTCCTTCTGTATACATGGCAAGTTCTTCATGTGAGTGTTTAAAAGCAAACCACTTCTGAAAATGTTAGAGACGGACTGGGAAGTTACTCAGAGCTGTGGACATTTATTGCACTTTTAAGAACTACCTTTAAATGGTTTACATAAGTTAATATAGGAAATAAATACACATGTCATCCCTACAACATCAAACTCCTTCAAACATGGTGAAGTGTCCTTTTTGGGCTTGGAAATCTGATGGAGCTTTTACATCTTGAGAATGACAAAGTTCCTTGAAAGATATTATGTCAGTGAATATGAGCTAGCTTATCTTATGGGCATGATAGGCTAAATCTGTTATAATGTATTATGTTAATTGGTGCTTATGGGCTCATTAGTGCATGGATCATTGGTATAAGACACAGCATTAGATTTAGAGACAATGCCAGACAGACATTATTTCTGTTTTACTTTAAAAATGTGATGAAATTCCTTCTACAACAGAATCTGCAGAAAATTTGCAGCAGTTTTAAAGGAGAAAAGGTAGCACACAGCAGGGATTATATATTTAACACCCGAAGAGCAAGATGAGAAGTCATTTTCCTGCTGAAGAAGGAAATGAAGGATGTGCTTATGGGAGGGATAAACCTGAAGCACTCAAGAGCACTTGTTTAGTGAAATCAGCCTGCCATTTGCTACTAAAGCAGGCTCATAGCAAAACCCTGAGGCAAAAACACTCATCTCATCTGGTAGGATTTTGGAGGTGCGGATGAGGCCAGAATATGCTTTTGTTATGAGCCAGAGGATGAGGGGAAGGTCTTGAAAGTTCATTTGAACTATCAGTTTATATGTTAGGAAGTGTTATAGATACTCTCAGAAAACAGTAGTGTTTGCTACAACAGAATCTGCTTACTCTGTAAATGCTGTTCCTGTAATGTTTCTTGCACGGTGTGAAGTATGTAGAGCTACTCTGGTGGACCTTTCCAGAGAAGCATTTAAAAAAGGAAGATTTGCTAGTTATTGATAGAATCATTTCTGTTGAATTCATAATATGAATCCTTATGGAGTCATTCATGTCCTTCAGCAAATCAAGATGACTGGGGATTTCCTGGCCTTCTGCTTTCCTTCTGAAATTGTGGCTCTTTCCTGTCTTCTGTGTGCAGCATCTCATCAAACCTGGGCTTTGCACGTGACATGGACACAGCCTCTAAAATTGCTGCTCGAATTCTTTCGAAATTCAGTGCCCAGATTGTGGCTTTTTGTATTGCTATGTGTTGTTGCGAACTGTCTCAAAAACTCAGCTCGTCCTGGTTTTTGTCTGCTACACCAAAAAATTGCTACTGACATAACTATTTGTTAATGATTTAGCGTAACCTCTAACTGTTGCAGCGCCAGCACAGCAAGTGCGATGTTAATCTTTGAAGGTTTTTTTTTTATCTCCTTTCTCAGCTTGTGTTTGGGAAAGAGAAATGCTGTCACTACCAATAATACATAGATACACAACCTTACTTCAGTAGTTACTGAGCTCTGAGCGCTAGAAAAGAGACGTCAAACCAAGTCACAACCTTCCCGCACGCATGAGAAATTCTCAAGCACAGCAACCAGTAACGGATAATGCTCTAAAACTTTAGCTGTTGGTGTACACAGAAAACAAAGATTATTCAGATAATGTGGGCTGTGGTAGCTTCAGCTCTGCCTGCACAGGGATGTGTTGGGTTGATGTTTGCTGTGCTGGCTCTATGTGTGTGAACGGGCGGTGAGGCGGCAGGGCTGTGTCTGCCCCGAGTGAATCCGGAGGTAATCCAACACCCGGCAGGGGAGGGGAGAGGGCAGCGGAGGTTAAGGGAAGAGCCGCTCAGTGCGCAAGGGGTTTAGATCTCCTGAGAAGCAGGAGGAAAAACAACTTCTCTAGACAGAATGTCCTTGTTAACTTGAGACTTTGTCCAAGTGCAGGGTTTGTGTTCTGGATTGCACTGGGCGGCCGTGGTGTTGGCAGGGAGGCAGCACAGGGTCTCTATAGGGACAGGCCTGACCTGGGCGGTGGGAGTGGGACGTGGCCGGTATCAGCCGGTTCCAGCCGGCTCTGTGGCAGGCCCTCGCAAAGCAGGCTCTGCTGCGCAGAGAGTGTGTGAGGGATGGGGCAAAGTGTCGCAGTGAGAGCGAGGAGGGGTAAGGTGTGAGGAGGCAGGGAGTGAGGTATGAGGAGTGAGTAAGGTGTGAAGAGGAAGGAGCAGCAGAGAGAGCAGCTGCTGGGGCTGACTGCGGCAACCTCACTGAGGTGGAAAGGTTGGGAGTGGAGAAAGGTATGTGAGGGAAGGCATTCTGGTTTCTTTGTTTTTCTGTTTTAATTGGCAATGAGTTGAATGCATTTTCCTAAGTGGAGCCTGGTTTGCCCATGATGCTAATTGGTAAGTGATGTCCCTGTCTCTTGTATCGGCCCACGAGCTTTTTCTTCATGTTTTCTGCCTGAGCCCTGCTGAGGAGGGGGAGCGAGAGAATGGCTGGGGTGGGTGTCTGGGAGCTGGCCAAAGGAACCCACCACATGCAGAAATAAAACTCTCAGTTCGTTATTTTCCATTAAGTCACTGAACTACAAGGCAATGTAGCCTGAAAAGAAAAGAAAAAAAACCAAAACAGACCAACAAAAAAAACTTGTGTTTGTGGCAAACAAATTTTTCAGACCCACAGAATTCGTTCTTAGCTGTGGTGGTGATGGATGGCCTGATTATGCAGAGCAGTGTCTCTATTAGTCTTGACGTGTGAATTAATTTAGCTGAAATACTTTAATGGATTATAATCAAGAATGGTACAGAACTTCATGGACTACCTTCAAGAGAGTACTCAACAGTATGTTCACAGCGGATTTTAAGTAGGAGGGAAGGTTGAAATGAAGCTTTTATTTTCTTGTTGGTTTCTGACTAGAATCCAGTCATATCTTCGAGAAGCAAAACAGCTTGAAAAGTGCTTTCAGAACTGAAAATTTCCACTCTGAAATTCACAATGTCCCTTTTTGTCATAACTGCTGCGGTGGTTAGCATATTTTTAATTTAGCTGTGCCTCGACATGTTAAGCTTTGTTTGTGATATGAGATTGATCTAGACCTGTTGTGTGATTTCAGGTTTCTGCACTGAAGAACAGATTGAAGAAAGTCTCTACAACCACTGGAGATGGTGTGGCAAGAGCATTTCTAAAAGCACAAGCATCTTTTTTTGGGAGCTACCGAAATGCCCTAAAAATTGAACCTGTAAGTAGGAAATTAGTAGGCGTAAGATGTAAATATGCAGCTGTGCTGGGCAAAAAGAACTGGCAGAAATTCAGATTGTAGAATAACCTGATTTTACTGATGTCAGCATTGGGGCTCTTTGACTGACTGGTACCTTTTCCAGTCTCTGGGAGAGAACGAGGTGTAACACAATGCAAGAAATGCAAGCATGATCAGTCACACAGGGAGATAGGCGTCTTCAAAATCAAGCAACATCCATACCTAAGTTAGGAGAGAGATGATAAAAATGTAGAAATTCTGATCACAGGAGGCTAGTGCATAATTGGCTATTTTCCCTCACTGCAAAACCTGGGTATTCATGGTATTATTTTAAAAGTTAGTAAAAAATGCAATTTTTGCACAATATATGCCTGTGCAGATTTATGGAATCATGGAGTTTAAGAATATAGTTAGTAAAGAAATTCTGCTTTTACAGGAAAACAGGAAGAATATCAGGAATCGTAGCTATTGACAATAATGTTCTGTCGGGGAAATTCAGTCTCTTGTTTGTGGTTTGGAGCGATCTATGATTAAGTGCCATCTGAGTGGAGGAAGGAGTTTGCTATACTTGATCTTGGGTTTTATTGCTTCTACTGAGGCATCTGTTCCTGGCTTACTGCAAGTAGCTTCATGGACTTCAGTACAAATCAGTCCAGCCAAATTAACGTATTTCCACGTGTTTTGTGACGCTCTGGTCCTGCTACTGTGTACTTAAGGGGTTCCTTTGAAAGTGTATAGTTTGAAGACAGAGAGAGACAGGTTAAATTGTATGAGGAACATTCAGGTACAATTCATGAGATACACCCCAGAAATAGGAGGGATGGAAAGTGCTAACTGCAAAGTGATCCACATACTATTTCTAATATATTCTTTGTTCCTTGTTTCTGAAGCAGAGGAGACTTAAGACATATGCAAGTCAAACGCAGTGATAAATCTCAGTGTGGTGTTCATGGGCTCAAGTGAACTTTTGTTTAGACTTACTGCTGCTTAGCAGGATCTCTGTAAAGGAGAAAATATACTTCTGTCTTAGTACCACCTTCCCTGATGTGCAAGCATTGGGAGGCAGAAAAGAAAACTGGTGGTAGCAATGGAGAGCTAGAGTACCACTGGGAGATGTTGGGATGTGTTCTGAGGGTAAGTGGGGAGACTAAATGACTGAAGTGAGAACGAAGACTTGCTAGTTGAGAATAGGTGCTGTACTTTGTGTTCTCCTGCTTGTGAAGACTGATGAAGAGATCTGCCATGCAGACAAGTAATAAATCTAATTGTAATCATTATGTTAAAGGAAAAGAGCAGAAGCTGGACTACAGACACTGTATTTCTTGAGGCTGATGATGTTTCAGTAACTAAAGTCTTTTCAGAACTATAGTTTGTCTTACTCATTATTTTTAAAGCCAGAAGGAAAAAATAGCTCAGTCTGAATTTTAAACAGTCTAGTTATCACTATCAAATAAACATCATTCCAACAATCCATATTCGGGTTCATAAGTGACTTTTGAAGTCAGCATGAGTCCTTCCACATCTTACTGGAGGAATCTGTGTGTCATGTATATGTAAAAACTAAATTGTATTGACTTGTGTATGTCTGGGTGTCAGTGTCAGGCTTGTAAAGCATCTGAGATGGAATAATGGGAGGTATTTTAAATGATGTTGATATAAATAACCCAGATAAAACCAGTAAGGCACTCTGGCTGTAAGCCTCCTTTATCCGTGTCGGGGAGACACTGGCTTCCCTTCATCTGTGCAGGCTTCCTTGTTCTCTGATGCTCCTCCCAGTAGTTGCCAGGCAACTCTGGGAATATTGGTGTATGCTTTGCCTGGATGTGTGTTTGAGATTAACTAGTTAAGGGATTTATGATGAAAAATAAAAATTTAAATTGACTTTCTGGAAATACCATCTGGTATTTTGAAGGCTGAATGTTAGAGATGAATATTTGAAGTCAGTCGACAATGGCACACCCTTAGAGAGTGCAGCATTGTGGGACAGCTAACTTGAAGGAAGTAGTAGAAATTGTTTAGATTGTCACTCCATGAAATGCAACTTGTAAACATAATTGCATGCATATTTTGTAAAATCCAGTTTTAATAAGCAGGAAGTAGAAAATTTTAGGGCTTTATATGTTTCAGTGTTAGATAAATTCAAAGAAGCAGCAATTTTTTCTCCTTTCATAGTATTTGTCTCATAAGATGATTTTAATTTTGCAGACCACCTCATCTGGTATAAGTTGACTTCTCAAGATAAGTGGTGTGAAGCTATTTTGCATTATTCTGTGTAGGCCCAGAATATGTCACAGAACAGACTTTTAACTTCACACTATACTTAAGCATACTAAGTGCTCTTTTTCTGTTCAGGTGCTTTTACTTTCAAAGGTACAAAGTTGTATAAGTACAAGGTAGTACACCAACAATATGTTTTACTGTTGCCTTAAACTTTCATAGAACTTTTATGTGTGAAAACATATCTAAATAACACAGTCTGCAAGTGTAATCAAAGAGTTATATAACAAAGTAAGTGATCTAGTCACATTTCTTTCTCTAGTGCGTGTGTGTTTTCTATAGCTGTGTTAAGCCAGATTTGAAGTATGGAGGAATATCTGCTACATGTGATGTGCTTGGTCCTCACAGAGCTCTGTGGCTGTTTAGTACAGTAAAGCACATGAGAAGCAGTGTGCTACTTAGCTGTACCTTTAGGAACATCAATTAAGTTTCTAAGGGACACAGCATGAAAATTTTGCTGTCTTGAATTATTTTTTTTTTAATTCCTACTTTTTTTTTTTTTTTGCAATTTCTAGGGTTTTGGTTTTTTTTTTAAATCTTACAAATATTCACAAAAGTGGGCCATCTTCGACTGAAATAGCTGTGTACTTACTATGTGTGTAAAGGAGATTTGTAGTACTTGATAGTTGTGCGTGTATTGGTAGCAGGGAAAATGAAGCTCTGATTTCCTGCATCACAGATGTTGGCTCTGCACTTTATTCTGCTGACACCTAGTGGGTACAGAAAACATGGTGAGGGTTTTTCTTTTACTGCCAGCCTTTGCTAAGAAACAAACACCTGTGAATAAAGGTGAACCCACGGTGCAGGCTGACCAGAAGCAGTGGCCTGTAGGGTATGGTTCAATACAATATACATGGTTCAGATTTGGGATGGTAATACAGATAGTTGAGGTATAATGGTTTAGGAGCAAGCTCCAAGTTTGACAGAGTCTTCTCAACTGACAGGCTTTATATCTGTTCTCTGGATATGTGGTCACTCCAGTGAGTTTTTCAAAAGGATTCATGCCACATTTTCTAGCTAGACAGATTGGAAAAGCTTGTTTACTTTTACTTTGCTTTAAAACCTGTATGTTCTGAACAGATATTTCTATTTCCACATATTGGTTCCTTTTGTCTGTATTTCATTCCTATAAATCCATCCCTGGAGGAATTTAAAGGATGTGTGCATGTGAGACTAGGAGTCTTGGTTTAGTGGTGACCTGGGCAAAACGATCTTGAAGGTCTTTTCCAGCAATAACAGTTCTATGAAATACACTGTAAGGTGAAAATGTCTGTGCTTTTCTTTTGCAGTGCTGCTGCTTTTTGCATGGGTGATTAAGAAGGGGTAATTTTACCATGGCCCAAACACAGCTGCCTTGCTTGTAACAAAAACTGTATTCCTTATTATTTGGCTCATACTCATCTCTTGAGGTCTGTCCACGAAAACCTGGCATTGCTTTGCTCTTGTGGGAAAATCCTTCTCTGTGAATGAACTGGAATGAAGTAACCACAGTGCTGAGATCTCTGTCCAGTGCTAAAGGATGTCACTGGTTGCTTGTATCATATTTTGCATGTTTTTTAAACTAAGTAAACAAAAATAATAGAAGGGGAGAGAGCAAAGGGAGCAGAGCTGTTACAGTGTTAAAAGTGTAACGAAATTGTTTGTAGGGACATTTTGAAATCAATATGACTTCATTTTTAGCATGTAATTACTGATTCATACTTTGAGGGATTTATAATTTTTTTTTCTTTAATTGAAGATATGCTTTCAGGCCTGGAAAGGCACAGCCGGTAACTTTCATTTTTTGCAAATAACATTGTTCTGAATTGTGATGTTTCCTACAAGAATAAACTGTCTACCTCTGCTTCAAGCTGAGATATGTTGTTGGAGTTTAAACCATCCAATGCTAATAATGAAACATAACCATCCTGAGTATCTACTGATCCTGCAACGATTGTGATAGTGGATGGTGGGTTTATTGAACTGTTGTTTTATGTACCATTATCAAACTGGCACAAGTTATGTCTTCTAGATTGAACTGGGATCATAAATGACTTTGATGTCTTGGGAATCGTTGATAGTTGATGATTCATTAAAGAGATTTATTTATTAATGCCTTTTATGTCTTCATGGTTAGTTATCCAGTCTTATCCAGGTTTATTAGCCTGAGCAGTCATTAATTGTATAACTGGATAAATTCTGATTAACTTTAATTGTTCTGAATTGATTTGGTTTAAATTTAGCCTAAATGCTCTTTAGATGCAGCCTCCTACGAGTAAACAGAAAATCTTGGAGGGAGGGTCAATGTTATTTTCTGCTTCCACACTTTTTATATGCTTTTGCTGATGAAGTAACTTGCTAATTTGTGAAGTGGACAACAATGTGTTTAAGACATAGCAACACAGATTTTAATCTTAGTATCGAACTGCCTATTGAACCTCCATGTATGTACTGGATATTCCAGCTTTCCAACTGCTTTAGCTGAACTGCAGTGGATGTATGTACGTATGTATTTATTTATACATTGCTGCTTTTGTTCTGTTGTCCTCTCAAAGCCTGATGACTTATATTTGGAAGTCCTTTGGTGTCCACAAGTGACACATCCTACTTGATCCTGCTGACATCAGGTCAGTGCCAGTTTGTAAGGAGGAAGCACAAGGATGCTTTCCAGTTCTCTTTTCCAGCATAGTATTGATATAAAGGCCTTGCAATGCAACGTAGTAGTTGCCTTGTGTGTTATTAGCAGGTATTAGTTTTTGTTCCATCCTTCCTCACCATTTGAAATGCTTGTTAGCAGTGTTGGACATGGGATCATGCTCTGCTGTTGCTGCTGAGATAGTGCACAAGTGAACTCTAGAAACTTTCTTGTTTCTTAGTAAATGGATTCTGAATTTTAACCTTAGGACATGGGGTCACTTTCAAATTAAACATAAAAGTTCCTAAAAATTTTTAGGAAGTAAGGTGCAACTTAGCAGTTAAAAGGCATCTTTAAAAGACATGCAGCCTTTTAAAGGGACAGGACACAGCTTGACGAACATCTATTAAAAAAACTACTTGTAATTTCCTATATTTTTTGTAACCTCTAACTGGAGAATCTACCTTAACTGCCATTACTATTCTTGGTATGAATACACTGGGGCAGCCACTGAATTGCTATCTTACTTCTACAGAAGTAAATATTTTTTTCACAAATCCACTCACAGAGTTGCAATTTCCTACTATCCCAGGATATTATGTTTAACATCTCATCAATCTTGGTAGAACTGTTCCTTATATGAGCTCTGAATGGGTTCTATTATCTAGGGTACTATAGCTGACTGTAATGAACTAAAGTATTGATGTTACTCTGGCATCGTATATTCACTGGGCCAAGAGCTGTCTCTGCTTTACAGGCAAACTGTTCCTCTCTACTTCTGTTTAAATCGACAGCCAAGGAAGGGAAAGTTAATATTAGGCCCTCCAACAGTGAGGGTTTCAAAGTGTTTTAAGAGGACAGTTTACTTACCCATTTTAGGGATTTACATCACTAGGCATTTCTTACTTTACAGGATTGTGAGTAATACCGAGATACCAGTAATACAAACTGTAAGACATTTCTCAGGAAGACGTTAAAGCAGCAGTCTGATGACATGGCATAAGGCCACTCTGATAATTATTTAACTTCAATCTTTTGCCCAGGCTAACAATAAAAATTAATTCAACAGTTTCAAATCCATAAAGATGCAAGTGAGGCAGAAGCTGGAAAAGTAGATGATGTGTGACGCAGAGTGAAAAAACAAATGCTAAATGAATCCAAAAAGGAAATTTATTTGGAATATGTGTGCAGTAACATAAAAAAGTGCATGTTACATAGTGGTGCATAATTCATTTTGAAAAGGCTTTGTAGCATTCAATGCTTTATCTAATATGAAGTATGATTGTTGCCATGGTGAGTTGAATTTTTTAAGTTATTCAGTGGAAGAGTAAATAGTTGTTTCCAACACCCAGTAATTGCCACATCCCAGTTACTTTCTCTGCATAGCCATCTTTTGCATAGTTTTGTGGAGGATTTTTCCTGCATGTATATTTTAAAGGTATGCATTATATACAGAATAGATTGTTCTTTTTCACCAGAGCTGACTCTGTAGGTCAGGATTTCAGGAGTGTTTGTCCATCTGTAGGAGTGTTTGTCCATCTGTATAAAACTGAAGAAGGATCACTAATGTTTCTATTCCAAATTTGTTAAAAGTAAAAAATAAATCAAAACTGTCGGGAAGCAGTGAGCAGAAACCTATAAAAAGCTTTTTGTTGCTCTTGCAGTTTTGTGGTGCTCCTATTAAACTTAGTGCTGATGGATACTTAATAGGATTTTTCTCCCACTGATTTTGGCTTTTTTTCCTGTTCTAGTGCTGTTAACTCTCAAATATGTACCTGGTCAGACAGTGTAGTAGTGTCAAAATGGTGGTGATTGCTAACTGAAAAGTAGGCAATGACAGTGGCATTGACAATGACAGTGTGTACAGCCTGATGTTTGTATGAGAAAATGGAGATAAATTCAACTCCTGTATGTTGTAGAACTTACTTTTTATTCCTAGTAATAAAATTGTGTGGATGTGGATTCTATTTAGTGCCATGGTGTAGTTGATTAGGTGGTGTTGGGTAATAGGTTAGACTTGATGATCTCAAAGGTCTTTTGCAACCTGGTTAATTCTGTGATTTTGAGGACCCCAGTTTTCAAGAGTCTCACTTAGAAGCTGCCTGTAACTACTGTTACGCTTTGCCATTTATGGAAAGTGTTTTAAAAGACACTAGCCAGAATTCAGAATCACTGACTCAAAAAGATTTATTGGGGAAAGAGAATTTTGTTTGTTTGTTTTCTGTGCAGTTTTTGTTTTCATTTCAATCCTCTTGCTGTGTTTTGTCTCTGAGCATTACTGTTGCTATAGACAAGTTTCAGCTTTTGCTGTTCTAAACCTTAAAAATAGCTTTTTCTAACAAGCATTTACTGTTCCACAAAATGCATTTAATATTCTACAGCTAAGTCTGTTGAGATATACATATGTTAATGAAACTGAAAAGACGTTCTCTTTAGTCTCTTATAGCAGACTGTTATGTAGTAAATAGAATTGTTTTGTAATTTCCAAACTGTTGTAAGATATTGTGTTGTATAATTCTGTATGGAAATTAAGATTCTGAAGGAATGGTAATCAAAAAAATAGTGTTTGACAAAGTTAGCATCGCCCCTGCTGAATGTGTTTTTTTTGCTGTAAAAGATGCAGTCAAACTTTCCTGTCCATCATATGGGTTATAGTGAAAAAAATGCTACAACAAACCCCAAAACCAACCAGACAGCCCCTGCCAACACACGCCACCCCCTCACCCCCAGCATGGGAACAGTTTCGTATTTTAGTCTAGGAACATAGCCCCAAGCCAGGGATTGTGTGCCCTGTATCTTGTAATGCACTAGCCACAGTAGTAGATGAAACACAAAGTTCCTTTGAGTGTGGTTTTCAGAATGCTGATATTCACAGGAGTGCTTTGAGATTATTAACATTTATCTGTTTCATGCTGACATTTAAGTTTATGTGATATCTTAGTCTATTGGAACTTCTGAGCAAACTGAAGAGAGGTATCTTGTGTTTGATTGCATAAATAACTTCACAGCTTCGGTAGAAATTACATGTTCAGCCACTAGGCTGGATAGGGTGAGTCTCTGTCCTCTGTGTTGGTGCTGCAGAAATAAAAGTAGCTTTGTTCAAAAGCCTCTAAATCTTCCTATTGCTAGGGAAGGTTGGACAGTGAGGAGCAGCTCAGTGATACTTCAGCTTTACTGTGGAAGGATTTGTACATCCAGCTGATAAATTATTCGTCTGTGCCTTTCACACCTGATTCTCTGGTTTTTATGCTATTTTATACACTTGGGTTTGTTTCTTCTCAATTTGTCTCAAGTCTTTGTGTGTTCTGGACTAGCTTTTGCCTGTGTTTTTGTTGTGTTTTCTCCTGATACTTGACTTATAATTGAGAGTGGACAGCCTCAGCAAGCAATGAAGCAGTGTGCAAATGCCACCATGCAGGAAAAGTTGAAGATGTTTCCTGAACTAATAAAGCGCAGGGGACTTAGAGTAGAACAATGAAGCACATAAACAAACAGCAAGCATAAAATAACATGACCATTCAATTCAGCTTCTGTGCAAGGCACTCAGTGACTGTGTGTTTTGTAAATGAGCTGTGAGCAAGTTGCTTTTGGTGTTAGGGAACCGAAAAACCCACGAATGCAAAACAACACACCACCCATCAAAAAACAAAACACAAACAAACAACAAGAAGAAACTGCGACCCCTCCAGACAAACGGAAAACTCACTCCACACTAAAAACCCCCACTCCAAAACGGCAGTTCATGAAAAAATGGTAAAGAGTGAGGTTTATGAGCAGCAGTGCAATTGAATAGAAAATACTGCTTCCCCTGAAAGAAGGTGCTACTGTGAGAGATTTTTGGTCTTTGGATTTGTAAATTAACATGCAGCAGCAGGCAAACTTGATGAATATAATGATAAAAATTAGAATATTTAATCATATTAGGAACAAATTAATAGTGCCTGATTACAGAAAAGCCATGCACTCTTGTCTTCTACAATGCACGTTATAGGTTGTGTATTGGAGCATACCTTTTGTACTCTTGCAGTACAACAGGAGTAAAGTAAAAGGCAGGAAATCCAAATTATTTGTAACGATTTGCATAGCTAGGTGATAGAGCTCATACAATGAAAGCCTAAAATGCTATGGGGGTAAAGACAGAATGAGACATTTGTATGCGTGGCGTAATTGACAGTTCAGTGTGATTGCTTTCCATGGCAGACAGCATAGGAGACCTGCTCTCATCCAGAGCTGTACTTTGCCTCAGAATCACATTGAGATATTCTGCTCCTGCCCTGGGGCTCAGCACAGTCACATGTAAATGCAGGTTCAGTAGTGTGCTTGCTGTCATCTCAATTTTTTAGCCCTGGGGAGGGGTGGGGGGATTCATGTTGTACTGGTTATTTGCTTAAGGCTTCTGGAAAGGGAAAGTATAGAAGGGGACAAAGCCCCTTTTCTGGTTTGGTTCTTGCATATCATCAGACAATTGGGCAGCTTTGCTATGAGTGGTACATCAATGAAAGGTAAATTCTGCCTCATGACCACAGTGGTATATATGCAAAAATTAATTTGGTGTTGAAGACACCTTTTTCTTCTTTCTTCTCTTTTGGGGGGCACAAAAATGTAAACTGCAGTGTGCTGATAAAGGCATTGCTCTTTAAAATACATACTACTGCAGTCTAGTAAGACATCAAATGAAAAGATTCTGTCTTTTCTTATCTTTTTCTAATTTAATTCATTGTTTTCTGTTCCTTTCATTCAATGAGTAGCAGCTTTTGGGCAATGACAGGTATTCTATTGTGACTGAAATATGCATTTTGTAAGTCATAACTGTACTTGGTATTTAAATAAACTGTGTATGTACAGCGTGCAAGATTTATGCAGAACACAGCTGGAGGTATTCTGCTCAGAATTCCTATGGTTTAAAATGTCTCTTTCAAGTTTGAAAATGTGTTGTGAAGTAGATACCATTATGATAATTGGAAGTTCAGCTTCTCTGTCTTGCTCTATTATTTTTTTTAATACAATTAACACATCACACACACTTCACCTGGTCTCTCCTCATTTACCTCTGACACTTCCTTGATATTTATTTAGACACATGTGGTGTCTTTGCTTTGAACTCAATAGTTGGTATATTCACTAGATTATATTTTTTTTAATAAACATTTTTCTCTTTTAGGGATATACAATTAGTTTGTGTGGTTAGAGAAAAGTATACATACTGATGTCAATTTAAATTCTTTTACTTTTTTGTTAGACAATTAGGGCATACATTGTATAAATATTGTAGAGAAAACAGTTCTCTCAACTGTTTTATTTAAGGTAGCATAAAGATGAAACACATAACTCAACCTTGTGCTTGAATCAAGCTTCTTTTGGTTTCAGCAGCAATGCTTTTATTTCTGAAAAAAAAATTGAACAATGAAACCAAATTATTAAACTGGACTTAATAAAATACTTTTGGTATAGTTTTTGTCTCTTAAATATTGTGTGTCATGTGCTATGTTATGTGACATACTGAAAAGTGTTAGTGGCACAACACCAGTATTTTCCAGAAGACAACTAGAAATTACTTGACATAGTTTTTATCATTTTAAAATAACCTGAAGTTTCCAAGTTCCAGTTATACCACAGGAGTAAAGAATGTGAAAATATCATAATATTGCACTTCTTTTGTGGAAATTGTTTGACTATTTTTTTTTCTTTCTGAAGATGTCTGGTATTTGTAAATTAATTTATTACAGGAAAAAGGTGTCATCTACTGAATAAGAATTTGTTTTCTGATCAACCCCAAAGTTTTCAGGTCTAAGACTCCAAGGTTTTCATGTGCAAGTTAAAAGCCATTGAGAAAAAAAATTGAAAGTAAACTGTGCCCTTGAATGAGTTTTATATAGAGCATGGTTTTTATTCTTATGAAAGGTTTGTCTCTCAGATCTGATGCATTGTAGAAGTCTTCCTTGTTTTCCTGCAGCACCAGTTAGTTGTGAAATGGAAATCCATAGTGTGTGAAGGGTTCTGAAATGCTGTCCACAAAAAGGAGGTATGGCTGTGACAAATGCAAAAATGAGGTGTGTTTGGTTGCTTCCCCGTAGCCATCACCATGGAGAGATCCATTGTTCTGCAGTTGCATCTTTGCTGGGTTGCTTAGGGAAGGGCATGATGCAGAAACCATTAGACCAGGGCATTTATAAAGAAGACATATCACAGTAATGTAAAAGGAAATCTGTTTTCTTTTGAGATACCTTTGACTTGGACTTTGAATTTTCAAATGCATTTATAATTACCTCTATGTAAAACTACTTCGAAGATTACATTTTTTTAAAAAATTATTTTTTAATGAAATCATTCTATAATAAAATATTTCAAATACTGGCTAAGCTGTAAAGCTTAGGGCTGATAAACAAAGCATCTGAAGCCAAATGGCCCCTTAGCTAACCCCAATTAAAATAAAGATTTCATTGCGCTCTGTCCTGACAGAAAGGGAACATATTGTTGCCTTTAAGGGAGTTTGGTTTAGTTAATGAAAGAATTTATTTCATTTTTTTCAAATACAGAACCTAATTAAATAAGTTTCAACTTGACTTGTAGTTGAGGACATTTTAACTCCTTAAAGGTTACTTTTGTGTCCGAGTGTAGCTCTCCTGAATTATTTCTGATGCAATACTTAGTTCTGTGATTTATAGTATATGTACTCATGTGAGTACATGCCTGTTTTATATATACATACATGCCATTGATTCTAGAAGTGTAAACCCTGTTATTGACATTTCTCTTTTCAGACATCCTATTTGGCATTATTACTGAGAAATATTAACAGACGAGGCTGGTTACAGTAATGTGTAAGTGCAAGTGTCACAGTTTTGAATTCACTGTAAAAGATCTATGTACATCACTCACTTGTGCAGTTCAGTGAAAGGAAAGATGTATCACAGGATTATCTGTGAAGCTCTCCAGCACTAGTTAAAATTTGTATCTCTAGAATGCTTTTTTTTCTTATATAGGATTAATGGTGAAAACAAATGCAGTTTGTAAGATACAAATGTGATTAGTTTGTGTTTTTTCAGGATCCACATGTAAATGTATGAGTAAAGTTTATCTCCCACTTGTTAACTATTTTTTTTATTACATATTCTCCACTAAGAATATATGAAAAGTAACACTTTTATCTAAAGATACTTTCCTCTTACTTAGAAGTACTTTTTATACTTAGTGCTTGAAAACAGTCAAAGAACGGGAATTATATTGCTTGCCTTAATTTTTATCTAAAATTTTAAAGAATGTTAAATGGTTGCTGAGTCTCTGGCAATAAAGTCATACAAGAAGAGTTACAGCCTGCATGGGCTGATAGTGAATAATGCTGTTAGGTTGGGGTGTGTGAACCTTGCCAGCATTGTGATTGGAATTAAAAGCACCTACCCAGCATCACTCCAAGTGGTGGGTTCTTTTAAATTACAGAAGCTGAATCTAATCAAGGAAGTTCAGACTTTAGGTAAACAATTTTTATTTCTAACAGGTATGTGAATATTTTCTCGAAGTGTCTATGAAACTGTAAATATGCACTGTTTTGCAGCAGTGGCTTTCCAGTTAATAGGGAGGACTTCTTGATCAAAATTTTAAAAACACACATATGTTGTGTCCCTTCATTTGGGGGTTTTAAACCGATGTTTGGAGTATGTGTTCTCTTCCAAATGTCACTTAATCATACATTTTCCTTTACATGTTGAGTAAATTGCATTCCAGCTCTCTTAAAGTGAGTTTCCAGGATGAGTAAAGAAACTGTCTCTGTTAAAGGGCTATGGATTTCCCCAAGTCAAACTTACTCTTAAGGATTTTCACCACTTTTGCTCCAAGTGCGTATGACCTTTGACTAAAGAGGTAAATGCTATTCAAAGAATACCTACCTGTGTGAGGAAATAAATTAATTTTATTTATAGATAAGTCACAGAAACTATAGGTAAGTTACAAAAAAATGTTTTGGACAGGCTTGCAGGGGCTTTTTAGGTGAAAAACAGTGATGTAGGTGCAAAGATTAATTAAATTAAGGAGTAGATGGTACCGAAGTCCTAAAAATCTCTTATTTACTTGCCATATCTTACAGATCTTGAGATACCTGAGATGCAGTGCTGTTCTTTTCTGTGAATTCCTGTAGATTATTATAATTAAGATCTTTTGGAAATCTCAACAGTTGCCAAATGTTACCAAAAAGAAAGCATCACATCCAGCCAGGGTTCTAGACATTCTCACTCTGCCCTAAAGCTATGTTTCTTATCCATTATCTTGTCATAGCTTATTGTGCTCAATTTTAATTAATTTTAGTAGCAATTTTGCAGTCATAACTGACCTGAAAGTTTTCCAGAGACTGTTATGCCCACAGGATATTTCCTATATATATTTTTCTCGTTTTTTGGTTTTTGTCCTTTCCAAATTATTTTCCTAGGAAGTCTTTGGTGATGGAAAGCGTGAATCAGAAATTGGGGTACATGACTTCTACATTTAAGCTTCAACACAGAGGTGCTGAATCTTTATAAATATGAAAGTCCTTTTGCAATGCTGCAGTCTGCAGTTCTGGCTTTACTGCCTTTAAAGGTTCTGTATTCACAAATGTTATGCAAAGCTCTTACTTTGATATCCCAGAGTCTGAAAAGTCACATTTTATGCTTTAAAAAAATAATTAAACAAACGTTGGATCATCAGTCCTTCCTACTGTATAGGAAGCCCTGTTATATTAATTGGCTGTCAAATCCCTAAGAAATCATGGATTAACGTGCTTGATCATAATGCCCTGTTCAGATGCTGGAGTTTGCTGATGTCCCCAGCCTATCCATTTAACACAATCACAGATCTGCATCCAGGACATTTGAGTGGTTTGCATTTCATTAATACGATTTCAGCAGACAATACTAAGTTGCTGTTGGGCCTGCTCTGACAGCTAATTACAGAAATGAAGTGTGTACATGGCTAAGAAACAATGGAGCACTTGTCAGGAACATTAGAACAATGCAGAAATAACACCAAATCACTCCTCTGAACAGTTTCTCTTGTCTCTGCAGACCACCCTTGGGACACGATTGTGGTGGTCAGTTAGAGTTTAAGGAAACAAAGTTTATTACCGTTGACTAAAATGCAATATAGTTCTTCTGTGCTTTCCTCTGTGTAATTCAGATGATTGCATGAATTTATCGATTGCTAGACACACTTAGCTCTTGCTTGAAGACAGCTTTGCACATGAAATATCTAATGTGGTTATTTAAACGCCTGACTTTCAAACGGTTTTCAAACCACTTTGTGGCATTATTCACAGGAAAAGCCCTCCCTGGCAGTTTGGCGGAGGAGAAAAAAATCACTAGTTCTTGCCTCTTCCACTGTAAAATAACCCACAGGGAATCGAGTGAGGTTTGTAGCAGGAAGTGGTATTCCTACCACCTATGCTGTTTCAAGCGATACTGAGGAAGTTTGCATTGGATTGGGGGGAGATTGGAGAGGTGTTTGGGGAGGCTTGTTTCATACACAAGCAACAGCAGATTCAGTAAGTTTCTTGAGATGCAGATCCTGATCTGATAGAGGCTGAGGGAACAAGAAACACTCAGGCATTCTACCTCCCTGTGTTTACTGAATGCCTGCTTGTGACTACACTGGAGACACACCACTGGACAGATAGACTTTTCCTGTGATCAGTTATGGCCCTTGTGTTCCAAAACTCTATTGCCAACTCTTTTCTTTTTGGTTGTGGGTTTTGGATTTTTTTCTTTATCCTGTGTTTGGGTACCAACTGCTGGAAAGGAGATGTTGCTACAGAGTTATGTAACTCGCCATAAAGTAAAAAAGAAAAAGCAAGAACTAGTTTCAGATGCTGAGTGGACAAGACTCTAATGTCTCATCTCCATTTCAGACATTCTGAGATGTTTTGGTAACAGATGTCTTTCAGAAGAGATTTGCTTTGTGTAAGAAAGAAACTGCCACACCTTCATCACTGGGTGCTTCCTGTATCCATTTGCAAACTTCTTGTGTGTGTATCATTCTAGAGCAGAAGTAGCCAGAGCTACAGTGTGTTCAATACTGGGGAAGGGGACTTAGCTCAAGGCTTTTGTAAAAACTTACCTTACCAAACGTGGTTTTGTCTTTATGATATATTGGCAGAATTATTAACAATAATATGATGCTGGCTACAAAGCCACTTCAACTGACACCTGTATTGTTGTAAGAAAAAGTGCTAGTAATTATTTGAGATTTTTTTTTTCCTGCTGACATTAAGAGGAGTCTTGGATTACCAATGTGGCTTATGTTGATGCATACATCCATGTTCCTGGATATAATGAAGGCCAGAGCCACCTCTGAGCAGCTCATGTTATTTAATCTGTGCCTCTTCAAGCCCACAGGTAGCATGGAGATGTGCAAGTTTGTATAATACACTTGAGCCTTTATTCCCTTAGTGGTACATGCTGGTATTTCTACTTTTGCAAAGCTTTTTTCTTTTTAATCCTTAAATATTTCAGTTAGTATACAGAAATAGAGAAAACAAAGGCAACTGGGTTTTCTCCATTTCTTCATTCTAGTGACAATAATGATCAGCTAAATATGCGGATTTAATAATATTTTCAATCTGGTGAGCTGTACAAAATTGCAGCTTAGTTTTTTTGGTCAGTATGAAAACATACCTTTTAAAATGTACTGCTTTTAATAACTTGGAAGTTATAACCAAGATGCTTAAGGTATTTGGCTTTAGTGTTCATTCACAAGTAATTAGAGGATCTACTACAAGCCTTATCCAGGAGTAAAATAATCACAGTAGAAAAATATTCTATTTCTTGTTGAGTTTGGGGAAGTTTTTTATTAAAATCTGATTGATTTGGAGAAAACAAGGACAGTAGCTGGTTGTGCCAGTAAAGGCTCTGTTCTGCCTGATCAACTCAAAAATTCCTGTTGTGGTGCTGGCCATTCTTGTAGATTTACCAAACAACTTCCAGCCTGAGCTCTGCTTTCATGTATTCTCTCTCCATGGAAATTATGTCCTTTTTCTCATTTCAAATTAGATGAGTACAATGAAATCCTTATTTTACATATTTATTAACAAGGCTTTCATCCCTGTGGTGTTGTAACTATCCTCACTACTTTATGCAAAGAAATTGCAGAGAGAACTCACAAACCTTTAGGAGGGATATGTAATCATTCTTTTTCAAGCGTTTTTGCTCATATCTGTATTTATCTTACACAGTGCTCCATGAGCCATTATTTACTGGCATTCGTTTCCATACACTGTTGATGACTTTTTTTTTTTTTTTAATTCTGAAATAAATCCCATTATAGACTTCATGCCAAGTTCTTATACCTTTGGTTAGCCCTTTTTAGAAAACTGATGAGTGAAGAAATTATGTCAACTCCACTGTCTGGCATGTGAAGGGTTAAGGGAATTTTTATCCTCACCAAAAAGTATTTGGTCAGGTACTCAGGTGCTGGAAATTTTCTTAGCAACATCAGTCACCTAGGAACATGATCATCTGCTGTTCTGGGGTAGAGATTACAGAGCTTAATGATTAGCTACTATAAGCTGCAGCTGATGCCAGACTCTACCCCCTTTACACCTAATTAGCCTCATTAATGAGCTCTTCTGCTCTCCACAGAGAGGGCTTCCTCCTTGGAATAGGAGGCAAAAATACTTCACCCAGGTAGATGTGCTGAAACCTTTAATTATTGCCCACACCTGCAAAGCCTTGTGTCTCTTACAGCAATATTGCTTAGCTGGAATAGTGCTTATTTACAGTGACCAGAGTACAAAATATTAACTCTTTAGCACCTTAGGAATTATTTTTGAGCTTTGAAAGTATTTATGTAGAGTATGAATTAAAGCACTCTAAGATTTTATGCTTAATAAAGCTGAGTGTGTTGTGAGTGGTGGTTTTTGTATGTGACAAAAATATTTTTTTAAGTTCCTGAGTTTAACCCTGAAAAGTGAGTTTAAATAGCTGTTGAATGTCAAATACTGTGTTGCCAGGACTAGGAATGCTGTGGGGCAAGCTGCATTCTTCAAATGAGCAACTTTTGCATTAGGAGCAATGCAGTTCTGTACTGCTGAAATTAAGTAATGTGTGTAGTGATCAGCGTAGCAGACATTCACTGAGCAATGATGCGTTCTGGTGTGATTCTTAGCTAGAGCAATTCTTGGTAAATATCTACTACATTCCAGTGTTTAAATTTCTTGAAATTTGATAACATGGTGTTTGTTTTATTGTTTATTTGTTTTAATGCTAAAATAGCTATCCAGTATTTTTGCATGTGCATTTGGGTCAAAGTGATTATGCCCATGTAGAGCAAATGTGTTTGTGCATTTATCAAATTAGCTCAAAGGGCAGCTCAAGTCAGTGCTTATTCTAGCTTTTAATTGGAAAGTTCAAAATGCTAATTTCTCAGTGCAAATACTTTATTGATTATTTATTAACTTTTTCCACAGTATCCTTTTTTTTTTTTGTATTTTCAATGGAAAATGCCTACTGTGGAAATATCTAGCACTCCTCGTTTACTCTGTGGCACTGGAAAGAGTGTCATCCAGTTCTGCACAATCAGATGACCTGAAGATGAATGCAGCAGATGAGGAGTGCTCTCTTTTGCTGCTTTTCATGCTTGTTCCCCTGGCTTTTTCAGCTTCTGTCACCTCCTTGCAGCAGGTGAAACAATTACAAATAAAATCTTAGGCTATAGGATGCTCAGAGTTTGTAGGTGACTGTAGTCACAAGTTGTGGTTCTTCCTGAGGGAGTTTAAGGCAAAGAAATTATTTTTTTCCCTGGAGATTAAGCTTCTAAAATGAGTAGGAGATTGTGTGCCTCTTGTAAGGCGTGTTCAGCACTTATGTGGAGTGATAGAGCTTTTCACCCAAGGTTGTGGGAGTGTTACATTTTAGTCAGCTATGTTTCTCTTGAAGATGTTCTTAGCAAAAAGCTGAGCTAATTCTAAACTAAACCATTAAAGTTCAAAAGGAATTTGGAACAGAAAACATGTATTCATACTGTCAAAGAATAGTAAGAAACTGAAAATAGGGTCTCAAAGCTGTGAGGTCACAGCAGTAATAGGCATTATTAGCAAATCCTATGAATTTATAGAGCAAAGTTTGGTTTACTTAATTAAAACAGCATCACCAGCCAGGATGTAATAGTGCACTGTGTGGAACACAGAAATTCAGGTGCATTAAATGCAATTTGATTTCAATGCCGAAATAAAGCATCAAAATGAGTGATTCTTCAAATATTTAAATAATATTTTGTCAATTGATAGTGCTCCTTACAACTATTGCAGAAATGGGACTGAATTTTATGGACTCTCCTGATTGAAATCTTGGCAGGTTTAGTTCTGTTTCCTAGGTGAGAAAGCCTGAGGTTCCAGGGCAGATGAGAAGGACTTATACAAGATAAAAATTATCATTGAGGGCATGTGGGTCTGGAGGGCAGCAGAGTTGGCATTTTTGGCCCAGCAAATATCTGCCCATCTGCTCTCTGTCAGAATATGTTAGAAGTGCATCTGGATCCGTGCCCCAGAGTTTCAGCTCTGAGCAGGTCATGTGCTTGTCTCCACGACAACTCAAGGAACTGTGTAAACTGCTGCGCTCTGAGCCAGATGCTTCTCTGCACATGTGGTCTAATTAGATGGCATTTCCCCTACACACAAAAGAGTTCAGAAATTTTCTGTGGTTTCCATGTCAGAAATGTGTAGCTGATATGATGGGAGCTGGGAGGAGTCATGCGGCCAAACACCAGAGCTCAGCCACAGCGTGTGTGAGCTGTAGGTTTGCAGGAACACAGAACAAGTTCCATTTGGTTGCTTCAACAGGGATTGAGCAAAACCTGTGGGGGAAGGTGGTGAAAGGAAAAATCTGCTTTTTTTTTTGTCCTCACACTGAGCACAACTTTCTCTTTATGAATATACCAGGGAGGAACTGGGGGACTGAAACAGATGACATACCTTGCAGTCAGTGCTTGCAAGACATAGCATTCTCAGTCTCTCAGAGGTGGGATTTCTTTTTTTTTTTTTTTCTTTTTTTGTCTTCTTTGTCTCCTTTTTTTTTTATGTTTGAATAAAAACTGCAAGAAGTGAGATGTTGTAGAGGAGAGCCTGGGGAAATAAAATCAAACCTAACTTATAAAAAGGGTACTTTCTAATGTGGTGAGATCCTGAAGTTATCGTGAGATGGGGGGAAAGAGCTTAATTCAGTAAGGTCATGGAGGAACTCTGCTAAAAGGTATTGAAAAGCAGTGTGGTTTTGGTGATTATATTAGTGTGGCTTTTTTGTGTCTCACCTTCTCATGTGATTAAAAGCCAAGCCTCTTTCTGACAAACAGAGAGTGAATAAATGTTAAAGGGAGAGTGAAAAGTTTTCATGTATTTTAAAAAGGAAATGCTTTGGGTTTTTTTCCCACCTGTTGAAGAGAAGCGTCTTGATCAGTTTTTTACTTGATTTCTTAGTTCTTTCCCAGAGGTTGTTTGGGCAGATAGATAATATACTAAAGTTCTGTAGCAAGCGTTCTGAAGGCAAGTGTTTGGTGTAGCGAGTTCCAGTTGTTCCCAGGAATCCTGAAGAGTGTTAAGGACATAAGTTACTGATTTATAATCTCACCTATATGATAAATCACCACAGCAAGCACATGTATGTGTGCGTTTATGTATTAATCATTGACCACTTAGGTTTCCCAAGAGACCATTACCTGACGCAAGCAGAAAGGAATTAAACCTTTTTCCAGTGTTCCTAACCTAGTGCCTTTGATTACCTCTCTCAAGGGACATGATAAATTCCTTCTCTAAAGCGACTTCTTTTCTAGCTGTGTCTTTAATGGCAATAGTTGAGGCTTCCACACCAAATGATCCAGTGGCATCACATGATGACAAATCAAACCTCAGTGAGTTCTATTATAGTAAAAGCATTTACTTTGCTAGATACTATATGAAGGAGGTGGCATTGCATATCATGTTATCTTCTATCTTGTGCATTAGTATATCTACCAGAGACTGGAAGCCTCTGCCTCAGTGCAAATTTGAAGTTCAATTCCATTATATCCATTTTATTTATAGAAATAGGCTTTTTGTTACTTAGCTTTGAGTGTGGGATTTTTGTGACCTACCTTTATGACTAAAGCTTTTCTCACATTGCTTTAGTGAAGTCAAAAACAGTTTGTTCTCCTTCTGCATCTATATTAGCTTCTAAATATTATATTAGGATATTTCGATCTTTAAAATAGCCATTTTATTCAGTGGGGTTCAGGGTATCAAGATACACAGGAGTTGCACACATTTTGCACAAAAATATTATTTTCATCGTGTTTACTTGGGTGAACCTTGGAAGCTTTGAGGATTTGGATGAGTTTTGGCATTTTACATGTATCTAAGAAATCAAAATAAACAAAATATTAACATATGTGACCTTTGGCTGTAATGGTAATTTTGACACCTTGTCCAATCAATTATTGTTTGGGTTTTATTCCTTATTCTAACAAAATATGTGATTTCTATTGAGTTTCAATAATTGAAACAAAACAAAACAAAAGCTTGACATTTATCTCATAGGAAATACTTTGTGTAGATTTTGTTTCCAAGCATACTTTTATATTTTGTCATAGTACAAAATAACTCCTATAAGGAATTGCACTGTAATTTTTCTCCTTTTTTTGTATTGTCACTAGTGTTCTACAATAGTTAAAACAGAAAAAGGCCATTTTATTATAGGGAACCTGAATTGGTAGCTGCTTTGCATGCAGAACATACTAGCTTCAATGGGAGTATTGCTCATGGAATGATTGCTGAACTAGGCCCTGAAATTACCTTGCCAGCTAATGATAAAATCGCATGCAGGCCACAGGGGTTTTTGTGGAATAAATATAAGAGTGGAACAATATACAGTACACATTATACCAGTAATTTAAAGCATATTCAGGACAAAGAGAGAGTTCCTAGTGCAGGCAGCATCATAGAGATTTGCTGTATCTGATAAAGATTAGGTTTCTCAGCTCATAATACCATACTATTACTTTTCTTTTGTTAGTCTTTCAACACCTACACTCATGCATTGACACAATATCAAGTAGGAAGAGGAAGAATAGCCTTATATTTAAGGTACTGAACAGGGATTAAAGAAATTTCGGTTCCTTTCCCTGGCTCTGCCAGAGACTTTTGTGACCGTGTACAAGTTACTTATTATTTTCATGCCTCTATTCTTGATCTGTGAAATGATGATTTTTTTTTTCCCTCCTGTTTTTTTTTTTTTCTTCTTTTTACTCAGCCCTAAATGCTTTCTTGCTGGCTTCTTTGCACTTCATCTGCCAGGTTTGTTGCTTGAGTTGTAGAGAAGCAAGGCCATATCAGTTGCTTAGGGATAGAAAGGAGACGGTTGATGTAGGTGATTCAGAAACCGGGACAGGCAGTGGCTGGAATTAGCCGGGTAAACACTTTGCAAGATGGCTCGCTCCATTGCAGTAAAGTACTTTCATTATTTGTGAATATCAGTATGTGCCATTTTACTTGGTCTAACATGAAAATGCCAGATATCCTAATAGACTAAAAGGGTGTGAAAGGAGAAGGAAAAACATTGCTGTGTGATGTGCATTTTTTCCAGTTAAGTATTTTTTCTTACTTTCATCTTTTATTTGAAGTCAGTTTTGTACAAAGTTGTTCAGGTCTTCCAATGCTGCTTTCACTGAATCTGTTAGTATCTGAGAAGTTTTTATTACAATGGTTTAGTTCAAGTCTTATTCTATATTTTTTCTACAAAGGTTACACAGTAATTTTAATTCACATTTTGGATGTTACATTGCATTATGATAATATCACTAGGGTTCTAAAGCACAGTTCTAATGACAGTGTTAAAGTATTTAATGAGGTATGTGAAATTACATACTGTAATTTCACATTTAAAGTTGAGTTGTGTGTTTCAGTTGCTTCATCCTAGTTGGCACCCTGATGAAAAATACCAGTGGTATCTTCAATGGTTGTAGGAAGCAGTCTGAGAATGTTTTACTTTTATTTGGGTTTTGGTCAAGAAGCTATTTGTTGATATGGGTCTGTTTTTTTTTCCCTTCGGTCTTAACTTAGAACTCCAGTTGCTATCTAGTTTTACAAAAGCATTTTGAGAATGCTTACAAGATAACATTTATTAACTTTCAATATCCACATGAGAGAACTGGGTTACAACCACTAACCAGGTCTACATTTTTGCAAGTTTTTCCTGTTTTCTTTTGTTAGCATGAGGTGCATTCTTCATCGTGCAATCAGAAAAAGCACTTCTGTGACTATTTAGTTGTGTCCAAGATAGGAGTTTGGGGAAGCACGTTAAGGTATTTTGTGCGTTGCAGTGCATGTTTGTCTCTCCTCGTGTGACTCATCTGTCAAGGAAAGTTGTGTAAAAGAAAGCTGCTAAGCTCTTGGAAGGGCAGTACCAATTCTGCCGAATTCTGTATGCTGCAGGCGCAGATAACCATGATCCACAGCCAGGTATAAACTAGATTTTGACAGGTGACATTTTGAAAGGGATGTTGATGTGATTAAGTGTTATGATTGGTGTCAATGACTCTGCTGACTTGCAATCACCTTTCTCCCTTTAATTTCTCCTTCAGTAATGTTATCACAACTTATTACAGTAGTTATCAGATCTCATACCAAAGAGTGACAGAATGTCAGAAATTGCAATTCACCAGCATTTGCAAGAGTTGAGAATTTGAAGAGATGGCCCATCTTGTTTGATACTGTAAAACATAGTAGAAGTATCTATAAGAAGTATAGACACTGAAATCTATTTAAAAAAAAAAAAAAAAGTAGGGATATTCATTCTTGATGTGTCTCTACAAGGGCTTATATACTCTGAGAGGAACATGAAATCAACCAGTAGTGGCAATAGACATTTACATGAGACAGTTAAGTGTTTGGACAGTATAGCCTTCATTGCAAATTACATGTTTTTAAAATGATTTTCAAGATTGCACTTAGCAATACTAATTTATCAGAACTGGTAGTCTCTTTTTGAACAGAGTCTTAATTTATTTTTCTTTAGAAGCATGGTCAAATCTCTGAGCACGTGATTTCTTTGTTCCTGAGCAGCATCTTGAAATGCTAATAAAGCTGTGGTATCATTTGCTTAATGCAGGGCATTTGATCTATGCTTTCTTGATTCCATTATGACTGAGGCACATGCAAAGAGCCTTCTTGTGCTGAATGTATGTACTGGTTATAGGGAGGTTATTTGTCATTGCAATTGCCAGCTGAATGAGCCAGTGTCCTATCAGGTGTCTGTCACCAATTTCATATTTTCTTTATGGAATCCTGCTGGCTGACTTCCTCAGCTGTGATGAGCTAATCTTTCCTTGACGTTGTAATCACAATTCTTGAAAGGTCTGCAGAGCAATAAAGGATGTGGTTATTCACAACATCTAGGTAGTAATAAAACAGATATAGGGATCTCCTGCATGTCATTGTTCTTGCAGTGTATTTGGGGTTTGCAGCAGAACACCTGACACTAGACTTTACAGCCAGTAGACTGTCACATTGTCATCTTGCTCTGCACCTTTAAATTCCACCCACATTTTTCCATTTTGTGGCTGGTTTACCGAGTAGCTCTAATGGCCTGTGTATTTATTAGAGAGGCTTTGAAAGAGCACCTACACGGTTTAAAGGCATGCATACAGCAGCACAAAATTCATTACCCTACACCACATGCTGGCCATGATAATGCAGGAGAGATTACATGTGTCTTCCATGGCATAACTTTTAAGTTGTCTAAACAAAGTCTTCAGGTTTGGGTTGTTGAATTTTTTGGGGAGTTTGGTTGTTTGGGGTTCTCCCCCGCCTTAGAATCAAGTTTCGTGGAATCTTTGCTTATGCAGGTGACTCTCACTGTTGACCTAATTTGAACTTTGTCTTTATTATCTTTATGTTATTTCCAGCAGTTGCATGCTGGTTTGAAAACTTTGTTATCCAGTTGCACACTTTGGTATTTCATCTCTTGCAGGAGTGGGAATAGGTTCCCAGTATTCGGAAGTATCATTTCTGTCTGCCTCTGTCCCTTCCTCTGTTTCCTTCTCTAATCTCTGCTGTCTTCTACCCCATGTATTTTTAGTCCTTTTTATTCACTTTGCAAGTTACTGCTATATCCAGTTAGCTGGCCTGTGTGTGAGGAGGTAAGTCAGACAATTCAGATGCGATGCTTCTCTCTTTGAGAATAACTGTCTTCACAAGGTCCTGTACCCTGTTCTGATTTCCTTGAAAAATGGGGGATCATGCTGAAATTTTTTACAGTGTAATGAATCAGGACCAGACTTTATCTTTCAATTTGTGTTTTGGTTTCTTAAAATATAACAGCAGACTTCATGAAATTCTGGAACAGTCCGAAGTAAGTCCCAGACTCCTTTCATTTTCCACTTGCTGCCCTAAGTAGTTTTAAACATTATTTTAGAATGTAACAGAATTCCAATTTAAAAATAAGGTTGGCAACAGATCACATGTGGGCTGAAACTTTTCAGCTTTATAAGGGACCATGAGACATCAGCACTGCCCCCATGAACTTCATTATGCCACATGAATATAAAATATTCATATAAAAGGAGATTTGCAAAGGCGTAAGGACAAGGCATCTAATTTTTCAACACATCCGGGAGTCCTAGGTTTTAGTCTTATATTTTAAAGTTACTTCTCCTGTGTTAAGATTGCATATTCAATATCTTGGAAATGTGCACATTTTTGTATTGAGAAGTAATTTTGTAATTCAGTCTTCAAAGATGTGTGAATTACCTAATATTACAGATTAAATCGAATTTTTCATGGAATCATATAATGCACAAATTTGCAGTGCCATATCTTAGCCTCTGTTACGCATTTATAGTTGGAGGGGAATAATGGATATTGAAGGTGTTGACAAATGAAGGCCTGAATTTTAATTGTTGGAAACAGTAGGTTTAGGAGCTGATATCTGGTATCTGGAGTTCATTGGTTTATGTAATTTATTATAGTTGTTTTATAGGTGAACAAGACCATTCTTTTCACAAAATACTTGCAGTTCTTAGCATGTCCCCTCATGTATGATGTCATGTGTCAGTAAAAGCAGAGCTGATTAGCTTTGTAATTTACAGTTAACTAAATCTGTCAAGAAAATGGCTTTATTGTCTGGCTTATCTTTTTGTAATGAAACTGTGGATGGGGGTTAGCAACAGTGTGTTCACCTTTCTGGAGGTCGTGGAGGGTGGAAGGTACTAATGCATTCTAAGCTGAAAAGCTCACGGTTGACCTTGATGATTAAAGTTTTTCTTATCATCTAGCAGCAGTTGAGCCTGAATTGTCTCTTAAGAAGTCAAAAGGTCTAATCAACTTAATGAACTAACTCAATCATCAGTACTTTGAGGAAGGAAGTGTGTTAACCACTGAAATAATACTGGACTCCCTCAGCTGCAATATGTGTGTTCACAGGAGTGATATATAGAACTGTAAGAGGAGAAGATGGTGTCATTGGATGTTCTGTTTGGCAGGACATAGTTCTTTCCACAATGTTCATACTGTTCTCTGGCTATGGCATAAATTTTGGATTCTTCTAGATTATAAGAAGGATTGTTTGTTTCTTTAAAGTGTTTTGTAAGTAAGGATTAAATGAAAGCTAAACCTTCTCTGGTGAGTTTCTTACCTGATTATGGAATAATCTACACTTTCCTTCATGAATTCCTCCCAGGTCTTTTCACGTTCCACATTGTATCTGTCAGACAAATATTTTTCATGTATCCTTTGTTATGTTCTGGTAGCTGAATTTGTTGGGAAGCCTTTCTCATAGCAGTCAAGTAGACATCACATCCTGTTGTTTGTTCTGCTCTTGCAGAAACTATCCTGAAAGAGCAACTTCTTCCTTCTTGAAAGAATCCCATCCTGTGCTTAGACAATCACTTGCAATTGGTCTTTTTCCTAATTTTGAGAAAAAAAGTGACCTCTAGCATTTTTTAACTACTGGGTTAAAGGTGAGGCTCATGGCATCACCTTGGTGATTGTGGTTGTCCAAGTCATTGGAGGCGAGAAAGAATTCTATTACTGTGGTCTGATTATTTGAAGCTTTGCTTGTAAATTATGGTAAGGACTGATACAACTGTTTGGACCATTTAGTTGCAGTACAATAGAATATTGGAAATTGAGTGATACCACTCTTTTAAAGGGAGTGCTTTAAGGGGTTTTTCTGTCTAACGTTAATTTTGAACACCCAAAGGACAAAGAGCCCAAATATGTTTTGAGTATGAAAAAGCCTCCGTATTAATTATCTGTCAGTATAATTTTGTGTTTCTATGTTATTTCTTGGTTTTAATTCAATAAATATATTTCCTTGCTATGATGAATATTTGTAGATTTAAGTGTGGAGGAAATTCGTGCCCTTATGGCAGATGCACAGCAGACTTCAGCATTAACATAACTCATTAAAAGAAGATAAAAGTAGAGCTGCAAAACAATTTCTGTCTTTTGCCAACAAGGTTGTGAAAATGGGAAGTTTGCTCATTCATTTTATGAAAGTCTAATCTTTTTGAACTGTGGAGAGAACAGAGCAGACATTCCTGCCCTGTTTGTGCAGCTTGGACTGGCTGGGTCTACTGAGGCAAATAAGGAGAATATATAAAATTCAGATGATTGTGTCTTGTATTCTGGGAGCAGCAAGTAAAATCACCTTTATAGATGATGGAAGTTTGCTTTAACAAAATACACCTAAAGCAACTGTGTTTTACTTTGATGATGTGCAGTTTTTCAGTTTCCAACCTGTTTCTTGGTCATGTGACTGAAACTTGGAAATAAACTGCAATTTACTCAATGTTATGTAAGGCCTACTTTATTTATCTCTTTATTTGGGGAGGGAAGTAAAATTCACCAGATTCAAATTGACTTAGTCAAAGCTTTTTCAGTATTTAATGCTTTGAACTCCACAGGGTGAACCCATTACGTTTTGTGAAGAAACATTTGTGTCCCATCGTTCTGCTGTCATGAGGCAGTTTCTTCAGAATGCCATTCAGCTCCAGCTCTTTAAGCAGGTACTGGCTTAATTGCTCTATCTTTAACAACACAACTGTTTGTTTTTGAGAGCTTATTTCTGTATTCCTTGATCTGTCAGCTACATAATGAGGAAAATTTATGTGGTTGGCAGCACCTTAATTCCTTCTTGCTGGCTTTTCTCGGATTCAAATGATAAGACTTTCTGTATTTTAAGAAGTATATGGGGTTTTTTTCCCTTAAAGGTGTCTGTGTTCAGTTTCAATCTGGGCATACCTAGACCAAACATATCTACTGTAAATCTTTTAGAGAAAACACAGTACTGGCAAACATGGTATTGCTGCTTCAGGGAAGCTGAAAATATGTGTCTATAGGCAAACACAGGAATGCTGGTTTGCAGTGAAGCAGCATGCCATTCTGCACTGGTAAACATTTGGCCAGCTTTGGTTGTGTTTCCACTTTATTTAGAGTCCCTTCCCAATAGAGACTTTGAGGTTACTCTAGTAAATGAAGCAGAAAATCTTGCAGAAAAGAAAAAGAATGAGATGTTGATTAGTTTACACTCTTTTTTAATGCTGATGTAGTTCATCGATGGTCGTCTGGATCTTCTGAACTCTGGTGAGGGCTTCAGTGATGTTTTTGAAGAAGAGATTAATATGGGAGAATATGCAGGTAAGAAATAAATTATTCCAATGTCATTTCAGACACTTATCTTGACTTACTGCTTGTGGGCCATCATGATGCATTTACTCACTTAAATGAGGCTGCAAGACCCCTGTAGGTTGAAATGTCTTAAATGTTTGCTCTTTCTTCTGTCCAAGACTTTGTTTGAGTAATGTAGTTTATAGTTTGCATTAAGTCTGTTCAGTCTTACAAACCTCAGCTTTACCTCTTCGATGAAGCTCAACTAAGAGCTCCAGCAGTGGAGGATACCAGAAATTTTTTTGCTTTATCCAAAGCCACCTCAAATTTGTTTTAATGAGCTTTAAAAATCCTTGACGTTTTCAAATGTTTAAAAGACAGCCCTGCTAAGGTAGAAATGCTTCTGAGCAAGGAAAAGAAAAATTGTAGATGTCTCATAATTTTTTTGTTGTTGTGTTGATGGTAGCCCTGTTGTTTTTCTGTGCTAAGTGCTATCACTTCACATTTCTAGCTTGTTTTGTGTTTGGTGGAGAGTTTCAGTTTGTTTTTGTGATTCTCTGTAGGTAGTGACAAATTGTACCACCAGTGGCTCTCTACTGTAAGGGTAAGAACATAATATTCTTCCAACAGACCTTCTAATTCTTGCTGACCCATTGTACAGTTCTGTATGGCTGTTAACCTCTGTCCCCAAGAACATGACTGACCTGTTTCCTGCAGTGTTTCACTGTGACCAACTTGAATTAAGTTGTGAGAAACTAATGTGCTCTTCAGATGAAGTAATGAACAGAAGGAACAAAATATGCCAGAAAAAATATAAATCACTCTAGGAATTCTCAGGCTTTAAGTCGCACTTTTAGCATTTTGGAGACAAATAGAAATTGGTTGTTGCCATTTTAGGAAACAATGTTGTGGTTTTGGGTTTTTTTTCCTTTTGATAGAAAGAAGAGGGAAGGGAAAGTTGCCACAGCAATATGCTCCTAAATCTAAATGGTGTGAAGTGCTGAATGACGACAGCACTGTTTGGGATGGTTTAGTGCTCCAGTTGTATAAACCAAAGACTAAAATACTTTTAGAGAATAATATGCTATTCTAGCTGATAATCAACAACTGCTTTTAAAAGTCTCTTATGATATGTAAAATGTGATGTACTGAAAAGAAAAATATTTCTGGTTTATGGGTACACGCCAGTAGGAAAGACTGAGTTGTTTTGTGGCAGAACTGAGTTTTGCAGCATTCCATTTGTCTATTTTCATCATTATGAATGTAATTATGTTCCTTACACAAAATGCTGGGCTCCATATTAACTTGGTAATATTGAATTGAAGATATTTTATAGCAGCCATGCAAAAAATTCCATTGTGCAGTTAGGTAAATATCTAAATATCAGTATAGATAAACATGCAGGTTGAGAAGCAATTTTTAAATTATAAGAAAGCAGGATGGCCAAGAGTGAATATAAAAATCTATGAAATTAAATTCAACAGTTTATAGTTTTTGTTAAAGACAAATTGGTAACGGAAGTGATAAATCCTAAAGCAAATTGCATCTGATCTCAAGAAATACGATTTTGCACTGTGAAATATTTTAAAATACCTATATATTTATTCCTTGCATTTTACCCATCTCCTGTATTTATCCAATCAGATACTGTGCAGCAGTAGCCACTGCCGTGCGGAAGATGTGTTAAACACCGACCAGACTAACACATTATTCTGCCTGACATATTTACTGTCTTATGACTTGTATTATGTTCACCACATGCAATTCAGCTTTTTTGGAATTAATGTTTATGGCTGTAGTTAGATACAATTTTCCTTCTGTTTATTCCTTACTGAGCACTTAGATTGTAAAAAGGCAGTATGCTTTTAGTAAATACTGTTGTGGGATACTGAACAGGACAATGTAAAAACATACAGTTTCTTCAGACTGAGTGTACAAGCTTTCCTGAACTGAATTTTCTGCCCTAGACATTGAATATTTGGTAGAATGCTTTTGTAAACCTGTTTAGAATTGTAGTGCAGTGTACAGGACAGCCCTGAGAGTGAGTGGAGTAGTCAGAGAACATCGTTTTCTGAGACAGCCTGTAATACAAGGGCATCTTGGTGTTGGAAAACTGCTGTATTAAGCAGAATCGAGGTTCCTCTAGAAAACCAGAGGAACATTTAACACTTCTTCACTTGTGTTCTTTTTCTTTGAATTTATTATTTTAATGTTCAGCTTTGCTTGTAAGCGTAGTTAATGCTTTGTTATTTTAAGTTAAGAGTGGTGGATTTCAGTTCACTCTTTGCTTTGAAAAGCTTTAATGACATTTTTTTCTATTGTTATTGTAATTCTAGAAAGGAAGTGGAGCCATTTTAAATACAGTGAAGACCAAGGCTAACCCTGCCATGAAGACAGTCTATAAGTTTGTAAGTATTGAATACTGGGTTACTACTGAGATAAGAGTGTAATTGCAATTCTGTTTTAACCTTTCAATTGAAATTCAAGACTTAAATTATTTTTTATTGGGGTCACGAAATTACTTAAAGCACACTTCCTTCTAAATTTCAAACTTAAATGGAAAAGTCATTTTGAAATTTAAACATAATTGAAATGCAAAGGAGGAGGGCAACTTGTGATTTCTTTTGAAAAGTATAGATGATAAATTCTATTTATTGCATAGAACTATTTCTGGGAAGCAGTGCTTGTATGCTCTGCTAAGCAGCTCTACCATCTCATCATTACTCTGTTGGAAATCATTGTTACCTTAGGTTTCTCTGCTTGCAGCTTCATCGGAATAAGGGAATCCTCTCATTTCACAAATTGTTTCCATCTTTTCTAAATGTCAATTAATTTTCCCTAGAGATTTCTTATACCTGCTTATTTAGAGCTCCACTTACTGTGTTATTCTTTAAATGAAAATGTTTTCAGTTCCATTAAAAAACAGCTACTATGTGACTGTGTTATGTATAGCTGCCAGTTCCACTGTGCAAGATAAAACCTCAGAAACGAGGGATTTTTCATAGGTTTAATTTTAAGGAATAATTCTACAAAAGACGTTGTTAATTATTCAAACTTATATTTTCTTCTGCCTTCCTCAAGCCTGAGAGAGACAAATAGGATGAGATTAGCTTTAGTAGATGGTCACTGGCGTCCAGAGCACTGAAAGGGAAAAGCTTGTACATTTACTCTAACTGTTGTTTATTAGCTTATAGCAAAGAGATAAACATTGAGGGGAAGACCAAAGATGAAAGATGTCTATGGCATCAAAACAGAGAAAATCACATTTTTGCGATAATTGTGGGTGCGGTTTTTGTCTGTTTGGGTTTTTTTAGCTTTCTGTTTGTTTTAATGTGTCTTAGTATCCTGTTACTTTTTTTTTTCCTTGCCATTTTTTGTAACTAGAGTAGGTGAATCTTGGTGCACTGAAATCAAGCATTGGCACTGCTAGTAATAAAAGGGGATTTTAACTTAAATTAATTTTTCATGCAGGCAAAAGATCATGCAAAAATGGGAATAAAAGAAGTGAAAAACCGCTTGAAGCAAAAGGTACTTGAAGTTCTTATTCAAAATGTATAAGCACCACGTATGAAATACTTAGCCACAAAAAGCATTATGTGATCAATAGGAAGCTGTTTGATACAGTGTTGTTAGCACACTTCAAAATGCATTACCAGCTGTCTCGGATTTTTCACACTGTTATAAATATTCACAGACAAAAAAAAAAAAAAAACCCAAACTGTCTTCAAATACATTAAGGCTCTGACTTAAACCCACAAAAGCCAGAAAATTGAGTGTTCTATTCGGAGTGGTCCGTCTCCTGTCCTTTGTGCTGGGGCATTGTGGAAGGGGACTTCACGTGAACTGGGAGATCTTTCCTGCAGCAATGGCAGTGAACTTTTTGCAGATGGCAAACCGTTGTTATTCCTACAGTAATCTCTTCTGGAGAATAGTATAGTGTCTGTCATTGGGGAAGGGATTTATGTTTCATGTACTGTAAACTTTGTATATAAAGGAATTACAGTTGGCGTTCACTTCAGATTTGAATTACTGCAGAAAAAAAAAATTACTCAATCTGTTTGTTGTTTTCCAAATCTTTATTTGTTTGTAAGCAGTAAAATTCCAAGAATGCTGAATTGTGTTTGAAGAATGTATTATCCAATACTAATTTGCCTCTTTTAAGCCAAAAGTATGGTCATACTGATACATACCTACAATAAAAATCTGCCTTAGGTTTAGTTCTGATACTCTGTTTATTCTAGGAAGCAGAGCTGTTTGAGTCTTTTGGGAAAACGAGACAGCTAACTTGCTAATAGAACTGGAGTTCTTATTCAGAAATTGTAATAGAACAGTTTGGGAGTTTCTTTAATCTGTGCTATTTCAGTATATTTCTTCTCTAAATTTCTAGACCATCATCTTAAGATAGCTCTGCAAATGGGTTCCTGTGGCACCTGAACATGCCAACAGAATATTCATACAAAGGGGTTATTGTTCAGCCAGGTTATGAACTGACAAAATGAACTGTGTTACAGCCCAAGTACTGTTCACTCCCTAAACAGCAGATTGCTAGATATTTTTGAGTAAGTTCCTTCAAATGCTTTTAATGCTGTTTTATTTTATTACACTTAACTACTTTACATGTGGCCACTTCAGGTATAATATGAAAACATTAGAATCATGAAGCGGTTTTCATGTACATAGAATTCTTTATGATATTCTGTGTGTTTCACTTCTGGACATAACCTTCATGAATAATGAAACTTTGGCCTTCTCATGTGCATTTCTAAAGCAGTTGGAGCTGTGTAAAATTACCAGATTGTTTTTCTGTATTTTAAATGCTAATATCATTGTGTGTTATTCTGTGACATTTGTATAAGAGGCTGAGAAACATCTTGTTCATTCATTACTTTGTTTTATTGTTACTGTTGTCTTCCTAGTCCTTCAAGCAGCAGCACTCTTTAAGAAAACACACACAGCATTTACAAATAAATGGCCCAATTTTGTTTCACCTTCCTTATTATGTGGCATTCTGTAAGTGAGATGTTTAACCATGAGTGTTCAACAGAACAGCTTTCAGAAGAGCTTAAAAGATTTCCAGGAATAAGTGAGGCATACTGCTCTACCTCTCTTTTCTTCAGTAAGTCTGTTCTATCTGTCCCATCCTCTTCTCCATTTTGAATGCAGTCTAGAAAGATAACTCTAAAATGAGATATTGCTCTGTTTGAAGAGGTAAAAATAGCAACAATTGTTTTGACCACCCTCATATTAGTTTTAATCTAAATTACTGTGATGCTCTGTTGACAAATATATAAGTGCATACTCGTTGAATTTCCTGTGAGAATGGAACATTTTTCACATATTTACTTACTGGTGTGTGCCAGTGTTAGCTGTTTGAAACTGTGGTGTAAGCAAGTACTTGATTTCTGTCTAGTTTGGGATACTAGTCTTTCATCTTCTAAGGATAACCTAAGGTTATTTTTAAATTGAGCTTACTATCCACTACATGGTAACATATTATTTACTGTTACTAATACAAAAAGTATGCAGACCAGTGGTAAGGAAAAGTCAAATATAAACATCCCTTTACCAGTTTTTCTGCCAAATATGAGCAGTTTCTGTGCAAGATAGAATTTAAAAATGCAATAAAGCTAGAGGTCTGCTTCCTACAACTCTGCATAGCAATGGTGACCTCTTAAATATAATCAAGAGCCCATTTTGCCCTTGGTCTGCTCCAGTCTTGGGTTTGAATTGCAAATGGGAAATACAGGATTGACCTGTTGAGAGGTCACTGTGGTGTGTGTAAGGTCCTTCTTTAATATGATAGTAGAGATTGAATGGGGCTCTATTTCCATCCCTTGTTCATTTGTGGTACAGTATTTCAAAGCAATAGAAATAGTTTTCAGAGGATTTTTATGAGTGATACCAAATAATTGTTAATAGAAACAGCACGGGAGCTTTATTTTATATGTGTTACAGTACTTTTTTCTTTTTCTCTTTTTTCTTTTTTTTTTTTTTTTTTTTTTTTTAGTAAGGGCTGCTTTTTCCATTTCACAAATGGACCATGGTGGTCAAGTCAGTCTGTTATTGGCTTGTTTGAAGCTTAACTACATAGAATTAGGAAGAAGGAGGAATATGAATGGTACTGTCCTCAACTTTCAGGAGAATGTAACTTACTGAAAGCTTCTGGATAAAACAATTTATCTAAATGGCTGGGAACTTAGCATTAATGTATTCAACATTATTTTACTTACTGGAGCCCTGTGTGCCTCTAGTTAATGTCTGTTATCAATGGGATGTTGTCTGTGCCTTGTTATCAGTATGGCTCCAAACAACTCATTTAGAGGTTTGTAAAATAACCTAAGAATTTTTCTAGGCATTCTGGAATATGTGGTTGGGGTTTTTTTTGTTTTGTTTTGTTGGGTTTTTTTACTGTGCAAGTAGACAGTTTTGTAGTCTATTATAAAAGGTCCCTAGAAAAATTACTAATAAATATTTAAACAGAGTAAAACCTTGTTCAGTTTACAGGGTAAACTTTACATACCTGCAAATATGTATCTTACTCATTCTCTGAAGTTGGTCCTTTAAAATAAATAGGTTGTAAAGATTTCATTTAAGCTGTTGTTGGGGAAAGCAGAATTTATATAGGGAGATACTTACGGAGTGTGATAGACCATTGCTATTTTTTCCAGTAAACTGTAAAAGTGGCCTTTTTTCCTCAGGCAGAAGGTGTTTTTGTTTCTGATACTATCCTCAAATCACACTTTGTTTTCATTAGAAAGTTAAATTTGGCATTTCTGGAGAATTTATTCCAGGAATTATTCTCTTCCCACCCTCCATTTCCCCCACTTTTTTTTGGGAGGGGTAGGTCTCGTGGTTTTGCTATTATCCTGAACCATATCAATGACTTAAGCCACTTCAGGAATGTCTTATGGGCTTATACCAAATCCTTTTCTGGGTATACATCAGAACTGAAAGTCAGACTTACGACGAATCAACCCAGTCAGATGTGCTGCAGTACAAGGAACAGCCCATGAGCACCAGCCAGGCTGGTACACCTCCTCTTGGTACCAGGAATGGACACTGGGGGTTTTTTTGAGACCTTCCTGCACTATGATCCACTGTAGCCCTTTGGTCATTTGTAGATCTCAAGCCGAAGAACTGTTTTTATCAGTAGAGATCTTGTGAGCCCTGATACCTTTCTGGTGCTGAAGTTCAGAATTAGAGAATCCTGTTTTCCTGTTTGTGGTTTTATCTCTCTGTCTTGTGCTCCCCATTGACTTCTAACTGCATTCAAAGTCTGCAAGTGGACCGAAGGTATGTCACAGACTGCTTTGAAGGGCTGTTGCCTACCTTCCATTTTGTTATTTTAAAGCTCCTTGGAGCACTTAAAATAATTTTTTTTCTGTTTGTTTAGCTCAAGTGTGTTTTCATTGAAGGTAGAAGATAAACTCTTGTGATGACTAAAGCTATGTTGCTAGTTTGTTTGCCTTTTGGGAATTTGGAAAAAAAGTAGAGGTGTCAATTGAATTAACATATTTTATTATGTAATTTTAAAAACCCAACAACAACCAAAAACAACCAACCAACCCACAAAACACCACAAAAGTAAATCCAAAATGTACTGCTGTTTCTCTGGAAGTCTGTACACCAAACACAGTGGAAACGCACTGTAGGATAATGTTAATTTTAGTATGTAATTATATAATCAGAGAAGTACAGCAAATCTATAGCAATAAAAGCTGCAAGAATTTGCAATGATCATTACACATCTTAGGGGGTTTTGATTAGTGGCTTGATGTGGCTGTATTTTTTTATCTCCTTCCATTCCCATGTCTGAACTTTTGCATCCATTTTACATTTGTCTGGAAATATTGCTCGCACTGGGAGATTATTTGCTTTTGGTTGACACCCAGCCTTTGTTGGAGTCACAGCTGGAGGTGAAATTCTGAAAGCTCTGAAATGCTGGGAATGTCCAGTTCAGCACAGGTCAGATGGCTTTGAATGTGCTGGACACCTTTATGGCATTATACCTTACAGATCTGAAGCTTGTTGCCTGGTTAATATGGCTTTACCTGTATAGAAATATGTAAATAAAAATTGTATTTAGTGACATTACATTTCTGAACAGTTACAGTTCTGCCATAGCTTATGTGATTCCCAAACTGAGCAGATCCCTTGGTAGAGAGTTGCTGGTTTGGAGCTGAAGTATGAGTTCTGCAGCAGCATATGCTTCTTGTCATTGAGTTGCTCTGGGGCTCTTTGTTACTAATTCAGTAACTTTGTCGTATTCTGTAAAGACACAGTAGCATTGTGCAGCTGGAGGGCAGGGGGAGGAAAAAAGTTTTTCTCTCTAGTTTGACCTTAACAAGTTGTTAATTTCCCCATGATCCTTATGTCCATATTGGTGAACCACTGCTCTACCAGCTGGATCTAAAAAGGTCTCTCAGCTTCTCTGTGAAGGAGACAAAGCCCCTTAGAAAGTCCATCCAGCTTTTTGTTTCATTTGACCTAAGCACATTAGGTCACTCTGTGTCCAAAAGAACCATTTCTAATTGGCCATCAGCTTACATGTCTCATTATTGTACCTTAGCAAGACGGAAACTTGAGGGGGCATGTCAAAGGTCAGTGAATCAAAGCAATGTCTATGTCAGCAGCCAACCTTAGGTCAGTCTTGCAGAGCTACAGCGTGTGCAGGTTTCTCTCTATATTTACCAAGCATTATTTCCTTGACATTGTTGCAAAGAGATGTAAGGTTTGGGGCCCACTGCGTTACCAACTCTCTCTCAACTGACTTTCAAACTCTTTCCTCCTTGTCTGATTCCTTATGTCTACATGCTTTGTCTTTTTCAAAATCTATGTTACGTGTACCATAGGTACACTTGGCAAGTCTTCTAACCTAGGTTGATGGGTCACCACTTCTGAAAATGAGGACTAATGTCAAAAGCAAACGCAAAGCAAAACAAAAAAGCATCCTGCTGGGCAGCAGTTGGTCTGATACAGTCTCCTGAAGGCATGTTCAGGCTCAAAGATAAAATGCAAAGCTAACTAAGATCTAAGTTTCATCTCTGCTTGCCACCCACACATAATTGTTCTGCTACAGATAATTCTGTGACATGTGTAAATAAAATTACTGCTTTCATTTTGGTTTGCAAAAAGCAAAATAGCTGTTCCTAAGTCTCTGTTGAATTTGTTCCTATGATAAAAATATTGAACTATGGGGAGTTTTTAATTTTTTTTTTTTCCTCCTGAGATATTTCCTGGCTTTTGCATGTTTAAGTCAGATGTTTTATTGGATGTATCTGCATGCAGCATTGGTATTAGGAGGAGAGAGTGTGGTTGTGTTCAAGCTCTGATTGACAAAGTGCAACAAAATGTTCTATTCTAATGATGTTTTCTTTTCTGTACGTTGGTGTTTTCTTTCCCTGGCATCAAAACTGTTAGTCAGCATTATCCTGTACTGTGTCCTTTGTGCCCCTTACCCTCAATCAAGAATGTTCCTGGCCACGTTATTCACCTTTTCCTACCATACAGGACATTGCTGAGAACGGGTGTTCTGCAGTGCCTGAGGAGTCTCTACCAAGGACAGCACCTTCTCCATTGGTTGAAAAGAAGGACCCTAAATTCAGAGAAGACAGAAGACCAATCACAGTACATTTTGGTCAGGTATGTCTTAGTGTTGGGTTTCCTTAAATTATATGACTCATCAAAAATAGTTCAGAGCACAGTCACAGTGACAAATATGCCAAATGTTTCATGATTTTGTTTGTAGGGGAATTATGTTATTATAGATTTATTTCTAAAACCTAGTTTTTTTGGGGGGGTACTGATTCTGTTTTGTTCGTGCAGTGATGTAGAGGGAAATAAATTCTAAGTGAAGGAAGGGGAAGCATAATTATTATAGCAATTTTGTACACTGTTCTTTTAGCATGCAGCCCTCAGGACTAAGGATGTGTAATTTAAAATGTCCTCTGTTATCTAGCCAGATCATTAGTGTCAATATGGAGCATCTAACCATTAAAGCATTTTAACATTCTCTGAAAATTTAATGCGATGAAGTAAGATGGAAGAATCAATTAATAGCTTATTAGTCTACACTCTATTTAAGTATTGACGGCCAAGCTATAGATATCAGTTACTCCTACAATATTTCTTTTGATATGCCTGAAAAGAGTGAGCTTGGTTGTACGGGGGTTTTGAGAGAGAGCTATTTAGAAAATGTTGCAGTTGCTGTGATTTTCATGGGAAAACATACAGCACTTATCAGTCTGCCAGTGTTCCCCTACTAAGTGTAGCCTGACTCAAAAAATAACATTATTTGTGATCACAGTCTCTTCTTTTTCCCTGTGTCTATTTTTTTTACAGTATTCTAGTCAGCAAACAGTAGTGAATATCTGGGTTTTCCTAAGGAAATACTGCTTAATTTTAAATAAATTGTACAATATTGAGAATCAGAAAATGGGAAGCAAGCCAGATTTTTAGAGAAGTACCTATTAATAGAAGCTAGTCAGTGGAGCTGCAGTGCCTGTTCAGGTGTTAGGGCTACACGAGATAGAGTCATTGCTCAGAGCAGTGCTGTCTGTATCATTTTAGAATTAGATTTCTTTCAGAACTTCCATCACTATGCTAAATGTAAGTTCTTGGAGACTTTTTTTTCCAAAACCAGATTCTCTTCCAATTAAATATTTGCAGTGGTGATTCCTTTTTCACGTAGGTTTTAGGACAATACAGTTGAGAGGAATTTGGGCTACTGGGGGGAAATGTAGCCATCTAACTCTGGCAGGGAAATGCTACATTTCATTTAGAGCAGTAAGAAAGGCAGACAATACTATAGTCTGCTTCCTTTTTTTTTTTTTTCCTTTAGATTTTTGTGAGGGGTGGATGATTCAAACATTTTTGTGGATGAATGGAATATATAATGGAGTGGAAAGCACAGATTTAAATTCATGGAATTTTTTTTAATGGTCACTTTCTAATTTTTTAATGCTTACTTTCTCTGTCAAAAGAAACACACCAGGTTTATGGAGCCGCTGGCTGTGACGGGAGGCTGGCTTGCTAAATGCCTATTTTTGTTGTTACATTACAAATTTTGGATTCCAAAATATCATGTAACTTAGCAGTTGTAGGGCTAGCTCACTTACAGCCTTTACAGCCTTTGTCCTTTCACAGGTGTTTTTTGTGTTTGTTTTTTTTTTTCTGATAGCCTAATGCCAAAATTGAAATTAAACTGTACTTTTGTTCCGAAGGAAAAAGATGGTCAGGTTTATGAAAAATAAATTAAGGCTTTGGGGAGGAAAAAAGCCACAACATTTACTGTTTAAATGGGAGACGGCTTCTAACTAGTGATTAAAGGGAGAGATTTTAGTGTCACTTTTAACTCTGTCTAGAATACAGTAGGTGGGAACAATTAAAAAGCCACAAGAACTCTGAAATAAGGGCTGTTTGTGCATTCACAGTTCTTATAAACTGAAGAGGATGAAAGAGGCTTTTTTCTCATTGTCACTTGCTTTCTATGTCTGCTAGTATTATGCCAGTGTATATGGCAAAGGCAGACTTTTTTAAAATGCATGCATGCGGATTAGGGTCAAGCCCTGTGTATCAGTAATGCAGTAAGCCTCGTCCATAGCACTGCAGTGAGAGAGCTACCAACAGCAGCGAGATGCTTTAATTGAGACATGCTGTCAAAGTGACAAACACATTTGCATACAGTCTATTTATTTTCGTTGGAAAGGTCTGCAGTCTGCTGTTGGTTGAACATTCTTAATCAGCTTGCTGTAAGTGAGCCGGCAGCTAGCTGTCCTATGCTAGGTGCTTCTCTTCATTACATGACAGATTAGCTAAAGGGGGATGGGCTAGCAAGCCAGCAGCAACCTTTAATTTTAACTCATTATCTCTCACCCTATAGTAAGGTAGCTTCTAGCTTTTCCAAATGCAGTTGTGTATCTGCAGTTGTTAGGCGACAAAAAATATCAGTAAAATACATTGAAATGGCTTTGAATGTATAGCACCTCAGCTGATTGCTCTCAAAAATTTAGCAGCAATTACCTAACTGTGTGAGATTCCCTAGTGGTGTAGCTTATCTTGGTGAGTGGTTACCAGGCATTGTTTGAAAGGGTTGTTTATAATGGAGTTGTTTTAACAGTGGTTTCTGTAATAATAAGACATTGAGCTCTCCTCAATCTTGAAATGAAGGATTTTTCCCAGATAGCCTAGGGCAATGCAGTGTAGATTTAAATAAAGTGTTCTTAGTATGACTACCAAGGAGACCAAAGTGGAAGGGTGTGACCACGGCTTTTTCTCCAGTTTGACTTTGTGTGGTTTTTTATTTAGTTAGGGTGTACTTTTAATATTGGCCCTCAGATCCACTAAGAGCTACCACCATCACCATGGATTCTGAGGCAATACAACTGTGCTCAAAAAATAAACTAAACTAAAGTTTAATAAGCAGGGGGAGAAGAGTCAACAATACTCAAGCCAAGAAAAAAATACTCGGATGAGTAGTATGGAATACTGAGCAGTGGTCTGCTATCTCGAAGAGTAAGGTTAATTTTTGTAGAAGGTACAGTGCCACAGAAAACATCCTTTGTGAATGTCTTGTTATTGTTTGTTTGCTTCTGACATTTAGTCTTAAAAGCTGACTAAAACTTACTTAAAATATCAGAAGGCATGCTGTGTATTGAACTATCGTTGTCTGCTGCCACTGCTGTGGCTGTCCTTGAGATCTTTCCCAGCGATGCCAGCAGGGCAAGCATTATGATCCCACTAACCATTAAACTGGGCAGAGTGGGACAGCTGATACAGGTGACTCAAGTGTTCATAGCTTTTTCCAATGCACACATTCCCACTTTTTAGGTAGAATGCATGTGTTTATCTATGTCATCTTTTAGCTGTTTGAAGAATCAACACTACTCTGTGTCACAGTGACTGTACTGAACACATTCTTCATCCAAGCAAGCAGCTATTAGGGGCTACTTTGGCAGGATCCAGAGCTTGAAACACTGTGGTCTATTGTGATACATCTATGATGTTTGGTTTGGGTTAGTTTTTTGATGAGGTGGCTGAAGGATGTTGTTCAGTTGTTGCTTTGGTTTTGTTGTTTGAGGGGTATTTAAAAATAATGTTCATTTTCACCTAATGGCTGTAGAAATTTTTGTTGCCTTGATTGCTTGTAAGTCTTACCATTTTATGTTCAAAATAAGGAAGAAGTACTGTCTGGATACAGAGCTGTATTAGTGTTTCTGGGGCTTGGAGTTTGCATTAGTGGTGTTTCTGCTAGAAATTTCAGCTTCTATCACTGAACTGGTGGTGGTGCTGAGCTACAGTGGTAAGGATGCTGCACAGAGAGCAGTGTTAAGCAGCCTTAGATCTCTTACAGTTTGTGTGTTTTATTAACTGATTGATGTGTATTGCAGTTCAGTTTTGTCTGATTACATAAGTATGTTGTTTGAGGGGTTCTTAATATCTTCACATCCTGAACAAACAGGATAATACATAAATTGTCTTTATGCCAATAAGAAAACTCAAAAGAAAGAACAAAACATTTTCCTTTTCTTTTTACAAGACTGAAGTATCTTGATGAGGTATTTTTGAGGGTTTGATTTTCTAAAAACTTTTTTTGAGACAGAAGTCTGATATACCTCATTCAAGTATTTGGCTTTATTTATACATGTTATGTAGCTATAGCCAAAAAAGCAAAGTCTGGGAAATGCAGACATGTCCTTAATGATGGTGGTTGCATAGCTGTTCCAACGAACACAAGCTCTCCAAAGTATCTTGGTGAGGTTTTAATGAGCAGCAGACTGTCTCTCTGCTATTCTATGGATTTATTTTTATATAATCTAAAGCAAAAGAAAAAAAACCAAAAAAAACCCTCTTTATAATGTATAAACAAATGATTTTGCTAAGAGAGAAAGATAAATTAATATCTGAATCTGATGTTTTGGAAGTGTTTTCCCTCCAGAAGACAGTGCTTAACTATTAGGCCACTAATATACCAACTGTGGCTGTGATAAACACTTACAGTGTCTGTGTAGCACAGTCAGCAGAAGAAATGCTGTAAGATTTCAATGTTTTTGAGACTTTGCTTATCTGAGTGGAGACATAAACAGGTCCCTTCAGCTGCTGCAGCTGTGTATCCTGGCATGTGTGCCTACAGTTCTTATAACCTGCCCCATTGTACACTCTGAGACTGTGGGTATCACATGGTCAAACAGAGCACTTAACACTTGGCAGTGTTGCAGCCCTCTCTTGGGAGTAAAGGGAACAGTTTCTGTTCCAAAAAATATACTTGTTTTTAACACATCTTTCTCCTAATGAAGCTTCTGCCTCTACACTCCTTCCCCCTCTCCACCCTTCTTCAAGCTTTCATCTCTCTGAAACGGTGCACTGCCTACTTCTTCCAGAGCCTTCCTGTTCTTAAAGATCATTACCTATGCCCACTCTTCCCATCAGTGTTGGAGGGTAAGCATAGGAGAGGATGAGCCTAGACTCTTGAAAAACAAACTCATACTTACAAATGTCCTTTCTCTGGAGCTTTTACATAGTCAGTAGCATAACTGATCTGGTACAGTTAAACCAACAATTGATAAGCTTCCAGCAACATAATTTGTTGGGAAAGGAGATCATTGCATTAGAAGCAAGTTATCCTGGCAGCTCTGTTCAGCTCTCTGATTGTTTCTGACATAATTAGAATGTCTTTTGTCAGGTTAGGTGTGCTTATGTTTCTGTGGCTGATTTTATTTACCAGCAAATAGAATATTTTACTCTATTTATTTACTGAAAGGTGAGCTTAACAAAATACAAAAGACTGTTCCAAGTATGTCGTTACTCAAGAGATTGAGTTGTATTCTGTTCTTGATGTGAGAATCGCTATTCTGGGGGCTAAAGTAAGTAGCTATGAAACAAGTGGAAAATACACTTGTGTGCTAATGCAGCTCATCTGACTGTGAAAATACTTGTCCAACTTCTCTTCCTAGCTCACCCATACTGCTGCTAAATTTTCGAAGGCCGTAGAATAGAATTTATAATTTTATTTGCTATTTTAATCATTTGTTGTTAATAAACATGTTCATTTTTCTTACTCGTGATCTGCCCTTAGATGTGCAGAACAAAAAGGGCAACTTGCTTTGTAGGGCAAGTTTCTTCCGCAAGAAGATTAAATGGCATTAAGAGGTCAGGGGGAAGATGGGGAGAAGACCAGCCAGCCACATTCCAGAAACGCAAAACTGGATCGCTGAGGTCAGAGGCAGCAGAGGGAGGGATTATCTCCAGGGTGAAAGAAGGAGTTGAGGAGCGAAGAAGGCTCCTTTGCCAGACCCTGTGACTTGCTTCACACCCAGGTGCGTTGGAACAATAGCAAATTCCCCTGGATCACAGCAGACATTGTGTGGCACTGAGGTAGAAACCAAAGGGGAAAGGGGAAAAAAAGTTCATTTTCTAGTATTCATGCTACTGCATCCTATGGTGGTAAAGCCAGCCTCCTGTTCTTGCTGCTCTGAGCTGTTCTGACAATAGAGACACCTTCATTAAGAAAATGAGCTTCCATTCCACTCTTCCCCACTGATGCCCAGTGCTTTAAAATTATTTTGTCTTCAGAAAGCATGTTTTCTACCCTGATTTCTTCTCATTCATTTCTTTGACTTCCTTTCAGAAAGGAATTCACTGCTGCTTAGTAAAAGTCACCTTGCAAAAACGGCAAATGTATTGGACTGCTTGTCTGTTTCGCATCTGCTTGAGATTACTCATGTGTTCCATCAGCTTCTTAGGGGACAGTGTTCTTAGGGGAATAAAAACAATGTCAATGGACAAGAAAATAATTCCTTTGATTGAAATTCTGCTTTGTGGTGTGCAAGATCTGCAGAAACAGCAATCCATAGGATAGGAGTTATCTAACTAAAAGGCTTGCACTCTTGTCATGCGTGTAAGTATTTGACAAGTGAGACCTGGCACTCTCTTTAGGAAGATGTACACCACCTGCAGAGCCTACCCAAAGGTTACTGCCTCTCATGCACTTCCTTGCCTGTATTTTCTAATGAGCAACCAGACAGCTATGTCTTCTTCAGCTGCTGCAGCAATGCAGTATGTATGTAGCTCATGCTATATACCAGTTCATGCTTTGTAATAAGATTATGTGGCTCCAGTCCTGCATGTATTCATCCATTTAAAAGCACATTCCAGACTATGGCTTTTAGGGTTTTGCAGCTGCCTTGGCATTTAAAGCGCTTCTTAAGCAGGGATGTTGAGAATAAATTTACAGCCTCAGGTACATGCGAGTCAGATACCATAACACTTGGATGCATGAAGAAAATATTGTGGGTGAGCCGACCTCCTAGGGCTCTGTGACAAGCAATAGCAGCTGTAGCATGCCTGCAGAATTTTCTTGTTAGTCCTGTTATGCTGAGGAACCCATAAATATCTTGCAGAGAGTACCTTGGTCCATCACTGTTGGCATGCGGAAGAAGAATAGTGCTTTATAAATAATACATACCTATAAAATAAATACATCAGCACATGCAAGGCTAAACAAATCACCTAGACTGACAACTTGAGAAGAGCTCAGAGTGTCTTATGAATGACTTGCTTAGTCTATCAACGTAGATCAGCATCCAGAAGCTTCTTAGGTATTACTTATGAAGTTGATGCGTGCAGTTGGGCCAGAACTGTCTGAATTGACCTCTGGACCCCTGGATTAAACTAGAAGATTAAAAGGAGAGAGTATATGAAACATATGATCCTTCTAACTGCTAACCCCTCTGTGATTGCTTGTTTGCCCAGGCATTTCTTGTATTTGCCCTCTGGAGCTGGACTTATTAATGCCAAGTAAATGGTTGCTGAGCGCCATGCTACAGAAAAAAGGGGCAATGTGCTTCCGTGTGGTTGTGTGGAGGAACATCCCCCTAGTTATTATGGAGACTGCCTCAGTGAATGATGAAGCTGAGTGAAGGAGATGGCCGTTGCTGTTTATAGAACTCCTTAAATGAGACACCATCTCTCTTTTTAATTCTTTTTTTTTCCGTGTACAGATATTCTGTTTGCTAGAGAGGAATAGCTGTGATAAGGGATATGTCCGTTTCCCAGCATTTTAAGTCATGGGAGTTGCATGATCTCCTTGATTTGAATTCCAGTATCAGGCCCACAGAAAGCCCAGCGTACAGCTGACAAAATGGCCAGTTAAAAAAAGAGAACACACACAAAACAGCGAGGCGCTTTTTTTTCTTCATATTTAATATTGCATTGCTGGATTTTCCAGAATTTTAAATGAAAAATATATGTAGTTAGTTCCATGTTGACAATGTCCTTGAGGATTTGACAGTGAGATTTTCCAGCAGTTGCTCTTCGTTAGAATCCTGGTGGTGTTTAATAAGGCAGCCGAACTGCTGGCACCTTCGGTTCTTGTTTGTTCTCCGAGGGCTTGGGGCTGCTGCAGTAAGCACATCGACCAGGGCTGATCATTACAAGGGCGTACGCCACCATGAATAAAAATGTCACACGTTTTCCCATCTCACAGCGGTACAAAATGTCAGTCCTGTCAAACAGACATTGCAGGTAGCAGTGAGCAGTCAGTACAAATTGGGAAGCCGAATATTCCCCCAGCTTTCTGATATTCTTCATCTGAAGCAGAAGAAAAACAGTTGTTAACCTATTAGCTGTGATTTTAAACTCTACTGAGATAGTAGGTAGGTAGACTTTAACACATGGGGATAAACATATTTCTGGGATCTGGGATTTTTTGCAGGATGTCTCTCCATCCATGTATGTGGGGAAACGGAATTAAAACAAGCCGCTGCAAAATATATCTCATTTTGGTAGAAGTCCTTTGGAAATTTGAACATCATCTCTGTGACATTCTCTCTCAAACCTTTCTCTGCTTTACCGCTGTGAATAGTTCTGAAAAAAAACCTCCTTGCTGCTTTGCTGGTAATCCAGAAAGGGTATGGTTCAGTCAGGTAAGGGAGTTTTCTTTCATGGACCTTTCATCAGCAGTAACATAACAGACAGTTGTGATTTTGTTCTCTTTCTGCACACGCTGCTTTCAGGCCAAGGCAAATTATGCAATGGAGAGTCCATAGGGTATGTGATTTTCTGGATGTCAGACATGCCTTAGTGCCATGAGCATAAATACGTGTTCTGAGTTACCTGTCTAGGGCTGAGGCAAGAATATTGTCAGTGCAGGATTCTGCTGTTAGTGCAGGGTCCAGAAAACACCTGATGCAAATAGTAGTGACAACATCTCAAAGGAATAAAAGATAGTACCATCTTAGTACCAAGTCACGGGTTGTTGCCCTAGGGGACAAGGAGAGCAGGTAAAGCAGGCTGCAGTAGTCTATGTAGAAGTATCTCAAAGACACTTACTTAGAAGTTCATTCTGTAAGTAGAAATTCCTTTTGTTTTTCTCTGCTACCTTCTCAGAACACAAAATTGTTGCCATGCATTTAAGCTAGTGAGTCGTTGCAAATTGCCCCTTAACCAAATGGCACTGATTGCCAAAGCAAGTTGCCGCAGGAAGACTCAGTAAGGAGCACTCATGCTAAAGCACGCAGCAACAGAACTCAGCTGTTAGAAACTAGTTTAAAAGTACGCTAACCTGCTCCTGGTTTATGAATGCAGCTATCTGCACTATGATTCTTGGAGTCATCTAAGGCCTCACTATGTCTGAACAAAATAGGAAACAAAATGTGTGAGGCTTTTCTGAACCAGAATGACTCTAGACTAAGTTAAATATTTTGTGTTTTGTAGGCATCTGCTTCCTGTGGGAAGAGTTACCTACTACATATAGCTTAACTTACAGTGCTTTTCAAACCGGTCTGCAGGCACCTGGGATCTGTGCCAGGTAAATAAAAGGCTGTTGACAGTCACCTCCTTTGGTAATTGTCAGGAGTCTTCAAACCGTGAAGAGCTGAATAATACCAGCTCAATAGTTAGTGTTTTGCAGTGTCTTTTACAAGAACTGAATGCACATATAGATGGGACGAGGTCAGGATTTACTCTCACATGCATAGCAGATAAAAAGTGTACTAGAAGAACTAAGTGGTCACAATCTGAAATTGTACTGATACAGATTTGTGGGTTTTGTACTGCTTGTTTGCGTAGTACGTGAACTTCTCTGTCAGTGAAGCTAGGAAGCAACCAGAAGTCTTTACAGTCCTTTAATCCACAGATACCAGTACAAGCTAGCCACAACTCCACAATATTCCTCCTATCAGCATCATGTAAGAACACATGCTACCTTGGGGCATGGCCTGACTGTGTCTATCTGCTCAACACTTATTGCACACGTAGAAAAATATATCCGATTCTCAAAATTCTTCCTTTTTTTCTGTAATTGCAGACCAAAGAAATAAAATACCATTCAGTTCTGCAGCCAAGGGGTTTATTATTTAAGCCATGTGTTTCCAGAATAGCATCCATTATACATGATAATGATCCACAGTAGTGTAACCCATAGGTTTAGGATTTTCTGTCCCTGACTCTCATCCATAACAAGCAGATTATGAAACGTAGCCAAGAGGCCTGTTTGCTTCATCCTGGTGGAACCTTTTAATTGGATGAGATATACATGATCCTGACATTATGTTCCTGCTTTCATTCTTGGTTTTAGGAGAAATCTACTCTGGTTACTATCATGTAAGTCCTGGGTTTAAAGAAAACTGCGGTATTTTTTTTAAAGTTAGCTATTCTGGGATTGTTTGCACAGTATGAGATTAAGATATAGACATTATTAACACTGCCAAAGAAGATGAGTTATCAGTACTCTGAGTCTAGATGCACCATAAAAATAGGGTTTTTTTTTACACTTGAGTAGGAAGAACAGAGTTAGTCTCAGCCAGGAAAGAAAGGAAGCAAAGACAGACTTTCAGGAACTCCCTGTCTTCCCCTTCAGTAAAGAAAAGTTTGCTCTGAGTGGCTTTGGGATTGCCCTCTGTATCTCTGCAATATCTCATGACACCAGGTATGACTCCAATGCTTGAAAAAATATCTCTGTTCAGTGTTAAGGAAAACAGAAGCATATAAACAGCTGCCTTTCATTTCCTTCTCTTAATGTCTCTTCCTCTGCTATGTAGTGAAAGTTTCTTTTTTTTTCATCAAACTAATTGGTGTTTAATTGTGGCAGTCACTGCCCCTTTCTAATTTCTTGGCACACCTATAGGCATTGCTACATTTTTGCCAGATTCATTCTAACTTCCCAATCTACAAATATGGCTTGAAGAATGAGGCATCCCTTAAAACATGGAGATTATTTTTATCACAGGACCCAGCAGATTTCTGTAGAAGTATTTCAGAGTGTAAATTAAAAATATATGCTGTAAAGCATACACTGTTCTTGTCATCCCAGTTTGTGAGCTGTACATATGGGAGTATGTAAAAAGTAGTGTGCGTGCTGTGTAGGGATCTGGATGGATAATAAAACAGCTGCCTCATAGGTTCCATATGCTTTCTGTACTGAATCTTTTTAGGTACCATACATTTTTCAGTGCTGTTATTTTCTCCCATGGATTTTTGGTGCTTTTTTTTTTTTTTTTTCCCCATTGAGTGTTGAGTTGAGGTCCAGCATATTCTTCCAAAGTCAGCACTTCAGCTCTTTTGCAGCATGGTGTGCTTGAGCATGGACACAGGCTATGCATCTCTCTCCCATTTCTGATTGTCTTTAAAACATGCTAGCAGTTTTAAAGTCAGCCCGGAATTTCTGAAGAGGATAACCTTGTAGAAAAGCTTTGCTTTGGAAATTATTAGAAGCACCTCTTGCTGCTATCTGAGGAATAACAACACTTCTTTGTGTACCAACAAAACAGTTTGCATCTGGTTGTGTTTCCCTTATACCTTTTTTCTAGTTGCAGTTGTTGCTGTACATGAAATAGCACCTCTAATTTACTCAGAAATGTTCTGTTTGGAATACTGCTTTAAACAAAAAACAAACACTGAACTGACATCCACAATTAATTTGACAAAATATTCTGCTCACAATGTGTTACCTCGTGGACCAAAAATTATCCTTTTTTAATGTTTTCTCTAGTTGAAAAAACTAAATAGCTGTATTGTTAAAGTTCCTTAGATATACAATAGCTACTTCATGAGATGTGGGATTTATAATTTTTAAATAGTATTTTTACAGTGTAAAAGATTTTTCTTCTTCCAGCATCTCATACCTTAAAATCACTTGTCTGATAATTAGTAAAACAGTGCCAGATCTGCAGTCATAAAATTGGCTTTCTGTAAATTTTCTGTCTTGTTGGTTCAGAAATATTTAGAAAGAGACAATTAAGAAAATATCTAGAGTAAGAAGGTATGCTGTTAAACAGCAATGGGTAAGAAAGTGCTAATTTAGACATTTCTCCCCTTCATAGAAAAAAATAAAAAGCCTATAGTAAATACATTTAGGAACATACCTAGAACAGCAATTTAGCAGCTTTTAGCAGTGTAGCCTATGCTGGTTTGTACCCATTCATCCTTACAGCACAGGTAATTAAGTTGATATTCCAACACAGCTTCCCCTACTGACCTTTCAGAGACGACGTGTTTTGCTGCATTAACAAATTAACTTCAAATCAGTGGCTTTTCCAGTAAATATGCTCTTCATATAGTTTGAATATACTTGCTTATCCCATTCTGGTGACAGATACTAACATCAACATTAAAAATGAAGCTTTGCTAAAGGGCAAGCAACTGTTAGCTCCTGGTGGACCTCCACGTCAGTTACTTCTCGCTGCCCTTTGCCTGTTCCTTTCTATGCTTCACAAGACTGACTTAAGCTGTACTCTGTCTCTATCCATATTTAATGGAGGGGACACACTGCTGTGAATATGTAGTTCTGTCTTACCATTCTGTTCAGATCTCTTCAGGGTTCAAAAATGTAGAATGTGATGCAATACATACAAGACCATAAAATTAATTATATTTCTGATAGAGATCTGGATCTGAGTGTTGGATTTTACTGTATTTCTGTAAGGACTGAAGTCACAGTTTTGAGAGTTATCATGATGCCTATTTAAAAGTCCAAGAATCACAGAAGTTTCTACACTGTTAGTCTTTTCTCCAAACAGCATTTATATGTTTCTTTATTGTAGAAACACATAGAATTAATTTTTGATCAGAGGTGGAAACTTAATGATATTTAAATCTCTGCTGGAAAAAAATAATCCAGTTGGCAGGATAAAGATACAAAACTGCTAGCTGCTGCAGAAAAGTTCCTCTCCAAAATCTATGCCACTTCACAATCCCCAAACAAAAGCAAAGCTGAGGTGACCTCAGTAAGTATACATAGCCCATACATGTATCATAAACCTTGAGAAATTCTGTTTTGAGTATGCCTTGGTCTTGAAGTTGAATAATTAAATGCAAGTCATAGGTCATATTAAAGAAAAGATTTTTTGACCCTCTGGAAATGAGAGAAAAAATGAATTGCAACTTAGATTTATGCTTAGCACTCAGAGACTAAAAGGAAAACAACAAACAAGTATACGTAATACAGAGTTCTAGGCCAACATCACCAAGTTTTAAGCTCTGACTTGTAATTCTTGGTCAGTTAGGGCTAACAGGAGTAAAATATTAGTGCATTGCCATTGTCTAATCAAACAGTGATGTGTCAGATAATTAATAAATCCTGTCACACATTTTCTTAAAAACATACTTTTCCTCCAGCAAGTACCTGGGTGGGTAAGTGCATTCCAGTTGTACATGTCCTTGCAGTGACTATAATCAATGTATTGACCATCCCTCTGGGGGGTAATCCTCAGCTACTGTGGTGTCTGTTGGCCTTGCTCTCAGAAGGGCCTGCCTTTACCACACTTTTTTCAGAAGCTTTAATAATGCTGCCATTGGTTCATCAGTTTATAGTGTTGATGCTACAGTCTTACAGTGTTTCTTCAAAAATTATCCTGGCTTTTGCAGGAAGAGCTGATTCCCAAATCAAAGACAACACAGTAGGTATAGCTTTAAGAAAATGCTTGTATTTTCCACCTAAATAATCTACTTGAGAGTTCTCTGATGTAGAAATGTTCAGAATTTCTAAGTAAGTAAAAGAGGAAGAAACAGCAAAGGGAAATATATATGCAGAAGGCATAAAAAAAAAATTAAAAAAGAAGAATTGCTTCTTGGGTTTCTGCTTCATCAAACACATTGCCTAAGTTGCTAGTTACTAGCTGAATATCTTTTAAGCACCTAGAGAAGTGAAAAAATCAGATTTTTCAGCTGTTCTATTATGTTTCTAAGATATAATGGAAATTAAGTATGCTGTGCTAGGTAACAAATTAAATGTGTTTTAAGATGGCACTCTCAGCCTGAGCAGATAAGATGGGAAGATACGCATCGGTGTAACTCAGCTTCCATGACCAAATTGAGTAATAGCAGCTACAGAAGAGAAGCAGTTCACTAGGGCTAGTGGCAGCCACCTCAGCTCTCTCTTTGTTCTCTTTGTTTTCGTACTTGCTTTCTTGGAAGACACAGAGAAAAGCTATCATATGGAATAATTCTGGCCTCAGCTCTCCAGCCCAAGTGTCCTTTTTATTTTCTTTTTTTTTCTTTTTCCTTACCCACCCCAAAAAGCTGAGCCAAGTACATGTGTGCAGTCTGGCACTCTTTCATTGACAGCACAAGCAAGAAGAAATGAACCAACCAGTGGATGCAAAAGTATAATTTAATGGGAATTTTCAAAGAAAAGTCTGATGAGATGCAAGAGCAGAATGAAAATGGCGTGGGAAAGGGTAGGCTGGAGTTCCAGTATTACACCGTGTGAGGGTAGTCGAGAAAGAGTGTCCATGAATCTAGAGCAAAGGCTATTCTTGTAAGAAATTAGGAACTGCTGAAATACAAATCTGGAATCATTTGGAAAGAAATACAGTCATCTGCATCAGCTTGCTTTTTCTGTCTGAAGAAACTGATTCCTACTCCCAGTTCCTTTTCCTTCTTTGTGCAGCTGACAGGTTTTGGTCTATGGAAGGTACCATGAGCTGGCTGCAGTTGTCATCCTCTGGTCAGCAGGCATTTGGAGACTCACTGAGGGCTCTACTTCTGAAGTGCATGAATTAGCAATAGCTGGAGCTGCCACAGAAAGGACATTAACAGTGGTCTTGTTCTCAATATCAAAGTTCTTCTTAGATGGTTTTATTTAGAATCTCTTTGTCAGTGAATTCCTTGTCTAGTAGCTTATACCTTAAGCTGCCATCTGTGTGAAGAGAGGCATGGTGCTGGCTGAGTCAAAAGCAACTGGATTTTAATAGCTCCAGTGCTGTAACAAAGCAAGCATTTGGCCAACTGCTAATTTAAAAACTGGGAGACCAAAATAATCACCTTGATGCACTGTTCTGTCCTCAGTAGAATAGTTGGTGATGGGACATTTTCTTTACAGTGACAGTGCACACCTTCCTCTAGGCAATACATTTAAGCCTTGATCCAATGCTGTATCTGAACACCTGCTTATCTTTTAAGTGTTGGAAAAGCTTAACTGACTTGGGGATTTTCCCCATGCACATACAAGTCCTTGTTGTTTTGAGGCCTTTACCATAAGTTTTCACAAGCACTCGAGGTTCTAGTGAAAGGTGGGTTTAATATTCTGCTTTTCAGGATTCTTTCCATTTGCATAAATTCCAGAAACACCTGGACTTAGAGCTCCAAAATTTCGGAGAATAGAGTCTAGAGTTCTGATTGTGCTGCCTTTGGTGTAACATAAGCTGTGTTAAGCCTATGTCAGCAGGCAGACACATCTTCCTTCCCTCTTGTGGCCCTTTATAGGTCATGAGATATGTCATTGTTCTGAGAGAGGAAAAAAAAAAAGTTTAAAGAATTATATTTTATGAGGTGAGTATGGAATTAAGGTACATTGTGTGTTGTCATCCACTCTTAACTGCTTTTGCCACAAAATCTGAGGTGTTTTCATGTAGGTAACTTTAATTTAGTTTCCACTTTGATACAGCAGCAAAGACTCCGTCCTCCTCGGCCACCGCCTCCAAAGATACAACGTTCTAGGCCCGTGAGTAGTTGGTAGTTTTGTTTCACTGCCACAGCTTAACACTGCCTGAATTATGCTCTTAGTAGCATTACTAAACCTTGGTAGTTTGGATTGTCAGACTTTGCAAAAAAAGCAATGTGTGAATTATGCTCCTAAACTGCCTTCTTCTCTGCTGCGGCACAGCCCTGGGACCTGCATTTATTCTGCTTTTCTTTGACGACTTCTGCAGCTTTCAGTCAGTTGTGCAGGTAACTGATGCTGCTGTTGCAACGTTTGTTTTTACTGTTGCGGTGACTTCTTGAACACAAAGTCTTGCCAGGCTGGCATAAGTTTTTAGCCAGTGAACTTTTGAAGACTTGCACTAAACTCAAATGTGAAAGGAAGCAGAGGTCTGAAGACCAAGTGTTTATTCTTGAAAAGTTCTGCTTTAATTTAATTTGGGACGCTTATTTTTTCTTCATGGAATAGATGAATGAATATACATGAGAAAGGAAAATCTGTATTTGGGTAGTAGAACATTAGTACCACATTACTATATACTTGATCTTCACTTCAAATAAGCCAGGACTCTACATAATTACCTAGTAGAATAGCACAGCATGTTGGCCAGAGGAAGGCACTCTGGCGTAGAAGAACTACACAAATGCTATACCTGCGCTGTGTCAGGCAGGGATTCTTTATTTCAGCAATTGTTACATATTAACTCTACCTGATGACTTCTAAACTGGTGCCTGTGCTGGATCAGCACCAGCGAGACTTTTTTCAGTAACACTGGAAAGTGGTGTCAGTTCAGAAGGGATGTTGCTTTTTTTGCAACAGCCTTGGAACATACTTATTTCTATTCAGGACTTCTGCTTTATGAATTAATTTCCCCAAAAGGCAAATGTACCTTACTCCTTGCTTCCTTAGACATACATATATGTGCATAAGAAAGAGAGATGCAAGTTTTCAAATCTAATCTTGCTAAAACTTGTTAAAAATACCTTTTGGGTGAGCAGGCAAGTGGTTAACAAGTGCACTTGGGTGTGTGTTAACTTTTGCATGTTCCTATGTTACACTTCAATAGCATGTGTTTCTTTTTCTCTCTCTTTTTAACTATGAGTGTTTAGCTTAACATAGTCGTCTTTGGATGGATTCCTGCTCTGAAGGTTTCTGTTTTCTGTATTTAAAAGGTAGCATTGACTATGCTTTTGTGTGTTCTTTTAAATGCAGTTGTTGTGGGAGGCCCACCCAGACACATTAACTAGGAACAAGCTTTCCATGGTGTGATGGGGTTCCCATCGTGCTTCACAGCCCTCTTGGTTTGTGTTTGGCAGGTGTACCAGGGCACGCCGCAATTCCTCTGTACAGAAGTTGGTGAACTATATTGTTCACATTGAGTAATCTATTACATCAAAGTCTTGCTAAGACTATTTAATCTCTCAGCTGTAGGGCATTAATAGTCCTCACCATAATATATTTGTGTCGACTGTCTTTGCTCCCAATGTGATTGATAAAAGGTGGTTGGAAATGCAATAATACAAGCTCCTGTTGCATTCATATAATAAGTCAGTAAGTGGAACACAAATGTTTCATTCATCAAGAGGAAATTCAGGATAAATGTAAATTATTATAATTGCTCCCAAAAACATGCTTGTACCAAATATACTTAGATTTGTCATTGTTCAGAACTGTTATTTGGCTTTTAATAGTTGAAACACATTTTTCTGTGTGTAAATAATACTTTGTGAAAGCTGCTTTTCCTCTTAGTCCTGACATGTACTACAGAGGTGAGTATTTTTCCTAGCCTTCCAGAGCAAGCACTGAAAGAGGAGACCAGGCCCCTCTGGTCTCCCAACCAAATCTATGTAATGCCAGAAATTCTGACAAATTATTGCTGTTTTCACTATATGTCTGGTATGAGGAGGAATCCACGGGCACTAGTCCTTGCAATATGAGTTATTGCTAATAATGAAAACAACAACACAGACCAAAGAAAGATTAAGGAAGCAGAACAGATATGTTTGTTACATTCTGTTGGTTTGAAAATGACTTGTGGTGGTATTTTGAAGGAGAGAGAGTTGTTGCTTGTAATTAATGGAGGTCTGTTTGGATTAATAGTGGCTGTTTGGAAACTTCATTCAATTAGAAAAAAAGTTCAAATACAATAATTATTCATAAAGTTGATGGGGACAGCAATAAGCACATTTAACTCTTCTCTGCTGGATGTTTATTCTTTTGGCTGTGCGCTCATATAATTGGATTTCTTTCATACTTTTGCATTTGATAAGCATTTAACTCTGACTGTTTGGCTACATAAGGCTCAAAATCCACCAAGGAATTGGCTTGATTCCTGGCTTTTCACTGCAGCCCCCCATGAACAATGCTCTAAATCTACTTAGCATGTCACCCTGCACTTTACTGGTCTGGTGGCCCCCTGGAGCCATCCAAAACTCTCATCTTTCTCCCTCATCACCATCACTCCCCCAGGGTACCACCCGAAAGGTGAAAGTGTTCACAGCATGATGACAGGCCAGCTTTACACATCATCTTCCAGCTGAGTTTTAATTAAACAGGTTTTCTTTCTTCCTCTCTTTTTCTCTTTCTCCTTCTCGCTCTCTTCTTCCCCCCCACCCCCCAGTTCCTCTTGCTTCTCTCCCCCCTCTCTTGCACACACTGGCTCTCTCTTGGTCTCTCTCTGTTTTATCAACCCTAATGAAGCAGTATTCTTCATCGATCCTGCTGATTGCCAGCCCGTTCCTTTTGTTTGTTGGCACCGAGCCATTCAGCCGCACTCTGACAGCTCAGCTCGTCTAATTAGCTCTGTTGTTCTTTTCCCCATGTTTCACCACGTTGCAAGTTCAGTTGAAGTTGCCACAAACTTAATCCTTCCATTCCTGCCATAAATTCACATTCTTAAGCTGTCTTTGTTGTAGAGAGGAGCAGCCTTGTATGGGGACTGATCTTCAAGACCTTAACATCTGACCTTTTTATAAGCCCTTTTTGCTAAGAAATAGTGGCAATACATCTCTGGATTTCTTCATCGTGTCTGCTGTACACCATTTCCTTTGAAATGAAAATTCAATACAGTAATCCTGCTACTATCTTCTGCATACTCTTGTGTAGTGCAGAAACACTACACATGATTTGGTGGCTCGTTCCTGGCAAAAAACTTTGAGATTTATGTGTGTGGGGAGGAGAAAAAAATAAAAAGGGGAAAACAAGCTTAGAACACCCACCCCATGCCCCACCAAATAATAGTGATCAAAAAAAAACCAACAACAGGAAGCAAATGGTGTGGCTATTAAGGGAGCACAAGCACGGGGAGATCAGAAGTGAAGTTGTATTCCTAACTTAATTTGAAGGCTTTGGGAATTTCTGCTGACAGTAACATTCAGCTAAGCAAACACATCAGACACCGTTTCAGGTAGGGGAAGACTTTTTTAACAAAGCATGGAAATCTTGTTTGTACCGCCTGACTCTGATGCTGCAAATGCCGCTTCTCACATTTGCCTCCAAGGCTTAAGTTCATCACCAGGATTGCTCACTGGTCCAAGTAAGGCACATGCATAAACTTCACCTATATGGGGATCACAAATGCTTATTCCTTTCCTCCAAGAAAACATTGTTTGGTTGTGTAGTTACTGTAAGTAAATTCAACTGAATTTCTGAACATTGGAAGGTGATGGATATGTTATTGAAGACTGGATTGGCAGCAACATCATCTCCCACAGAGAAGCTCTGTTTTTTATTGCAGACAGCAAAAGATGAACTAAGAACATCATTGGGGTGATAATAATAGGTCTGGCAAGGGTTTCTCTTTGGCTGCTGCGAGGAAGCAAATACGCTTTTCATGTGATAACATTTATTCTAAGTATAAATTTTTCAGTGCTGCCTTACACAGACATCTTCATTTGAAAAGTTGGGTTCCTATGACCAAGAGGACAAAAGGACCACGTCAGAGCTGAACCCCACTTTCCAATATAATGTACGGCAAGACACAGAATCTTTCAGCTTTATTCTATTCCCTATTTAAGGAGACACTCACATTTAGGGAATCTTTTGCCAGAAATGTAGCCTGTACCAAACAGGACAGTAGATCAAATTTTTGTTGCTTTCTTAACATCTGTTGGTGACAAGTGTATACATTTCATCTGTTGTTCAAAAACGTGGTTTTTTTGTATTCAAACAAGTTGTGGAGCCCTGTAGTTTATATTCATTTGTAGCATTACTGTGGCACAAAAAAATACATTTAAAAGCAATTCTGAATGGAAGATAGCTGTGGTTATGCATATTTTGTTGTTTATGGCTGATTGATCAACTTGAAGTATTTGATGAAGTGTCTTCTATGTGTGTGTATATAATAGGTTCGCCCACCAAGGCCTCATGTTGTTAAGAGACCCAAGAGCAACATTGCTGTGGAAGGAAGAAGGACTTCAGTGTCTAGTCCAGAACAGTAAGTCCTTTGCTGCTTTGCTTCTCTCTGTGCATTCAGAACTAGCCAAAGGAGAAATTAAAACTTATTACAGATCAAAGTATTCTTTAAACTAACAAAACAGTCGGGTTTTAGTTTTTGGAGCATTTTAGAGAAAGTGGAAACAACAAAGAAACCAAAGTTTGCTTACTGGAAAATTATGCTTTGTCAAGTTAGAGACAATCTGATCAGCATGCTTAGTTTTGGAGATTTACTCATTTCTTTGTTGTTTTGTTTTGAACTCTGCTTTAAAGAAATTGTTAGCCACATCCTTGCAAATCCAGGCTTTATCTGGAAGATATGAAATTGTTTGTTTTATAGTGATGGCAGTAAGGGTTGTGTCTTATGCTTGTTAGAGGCCCCCTTGCAGAAGGTCTGTAATGAGCTGTATAGTGAAAGCTTATAGGGCTTGACTGTCTTGCATAGTACTAGCAGATTTATCATCTCTTTAGATTTGATTATGAAGTAAACAGGGGTAATGTCCCAAATCAGTTGTACTGCAGTAGCCTACTGTTCATGTATATAATGAGCTGTTTTCCAACATCCCTCTTGTTCCTGTGAGCAGTATATTCTGTTACCTTGGAGAGATTTTTTCTGAGAGTTTTGTGAGTGTCAATATTAAATTTCTTTGTACAAAGAAGACAATATTGTATTGCTGGAGATATTCTTAACACATTGCCATGGCTGAGTTAACAGCAGCCCGTCACTGAAAACCTGAAGAGAATGAAGATACTGAACCTTAACTATGTAGCCCAAAAGACACTATTGGGTGTGACAAATACACATATACACATCAATATGCATTTTGCATTTACAATTATTTGGGTTCTTCTGAGTGTAGCCACTTCAGCTATTTAGAAGTACAAAAGATTCAGCTGCACTAAGTTCCGGGGCTGGAATTAGCTGGAGTCTAAAGGATCCAAATGAGCAGGGTGCTTCCTCCCACTTCTGAATTTGGGAAGGTTCATAACTGTGCATTTTGCCTGGGGTGGCTGATCCTGGAAGAAGGAATGAAAATTGTGGCTAGAGTAGGGACAAACCTTCTTGGCACTCCAGAGCAAACAGCTGAGCAGGGAGGTGAGAGCAGCAGGCAAGAGAGCCAATAGACATTTTCCAAGTTGTGTGGCAAGGATAAATTGGTGTGCCCTGTGTGTGAGGCAGATTTTGTGCTGTCTTTGAACTGCAAGTGAAGTGATGTTTTCCAAGTGTCCAGTGTTGCAGCAGCACAGCCTTAGCTTGGAAGGTCACTCTGGAACTGCTACATAGAAGACTCAAGGGCTGCAAGATGGTTGTGCTGATCTATCCTTGTAATTCATCTTGACCTGTAGCAAAAAGCAATTGCATATCACATCACCACTTCACATTATTTATGTCCTGAACTGTGGTGGCTTTATTGTCAGTGAAGTGAAATGCTTTAACTGGTGCCCAGTATTATAGGATAATTGTTGCATCCAAAGATACTAAAATCCCATTAAAAGAAACAGCTTTTTCTCATGTGTACCAGTTCCTTGTCAGCAGTGTTCAGGAAAAATAAAGAAGTGGAGGTTGGCCTCTCCACCACCCCCCACTTCCCAAAGTTAAGTCCATGGCTACTTTTGTCCCAGCCACTCTGGGATGGGGAACATGGCTTTTAGCTGAAACAAATGGTCACTTTTAAATTCTACAGAATTATTTCTCCATTGTAGAGTGGAATTTGGTTGCCCTCTTGTGGAGTAGATTGCAAGTCCTGCAGAAGGGCTTTTGCTCTTGCAGGCTGGTAGCTGTCCCTGCACAGAGACTACAGGAATTTTTTAAATCAGATGTTTTACTTAATATTGAATAAGACAACCTTGGCACATAGATGAAGGATAACTGAGATGATGTAACCATTATGTGTGTTTCCTGTGAAGGATGTGTGTTTGGATTGAAAAGCTACTTGAAATTCCAGTGTGGCTTACTGCTAACACGTATGTTCAGTTCCTGCCAAAGAACAGAAATAAATGTAACCAGGAATGATAAACAGCCTGTTTATGCTAATGCTAGTAATATATTGATTTATGATTACTATTTTACTTGGGTTTCATTTCTTCCTGTTAGTTTGAGTGAGTCATTACAATCCAGCTGCTTTCACAGAGTAAACCATTAAACATTTTTTGTGAAAACGATTGACAGTAATCTACAGCAGAAAATGAAGATGCTTTGTGGCTCTGCACTGACTTGCTGTTGTTCATAAGCATTTTATTGATATTTTTCCATCTGCTAAATGTGGAAGAAAACCAGATGATGTTGCTAATAATACTGGTACTTGCTATATGGTAGCCCTTGTGGTCTCTTACTGATGTTTCACAGCTTCAATATTTTATCCACTTCAAATGCAGTGTCACAGCAGGATGTGATTCTTTTCACTCTTTTCTGTCATCAGGTTCAGGTGGCGAAGCAAACTTTGACATACTACTTCCAAATAGTTAGTTATACAATATTGCACTCACCTAGATCTCCTGTAAGGTGTCTGCTTAGTGTTTATTAAAATCAAGTTGGGGCAGTGAGGGATGTGGGGGGCACAACACATAATGATGATGAGATTGACACTACAGTTGTGATTTCAGAAGTACAAGTGGAGGAAATATCAAAACTTCTTCTTAAATAAAGCTCAAAGAAATGGCTCAGCTAAGAAATAACTTAACATGAATGCCTTTGAAATAGGCAGTGACTCAGTAATCCTGACTGGTAGTGTTGGAGTTCCCTTATTGCAGATCAGAGGAGATACCCATAACAGCAGCAGCAGTGCTGAGAGGGTGCTTCTCTCAAACTAAACTATACCAAAATATTTAGCTTAATTGCACTGGCTCCAAAACTATTTATTAAGCCAAGTTATTTTTTTTCAGGTCTTTATGTGTAGGACCTGCTTTTGAGGAGGAACTTGTGTTCAATGAGAAGCTTCTTTCTGTATTTAAAACAAACACTAACTTTCTGTTCTTGAAGGCTCCAGAGACATTTCCCAATTTATCTGGGCCTCTGACTTTTGCCTCCTGTTTCCAGCTGGTAAACACAATCCTCAGGGCAGTGCCAGGCCTGACTTCCAGTGAACTCATTCCACAGGGAATCCTCATCTCTCTGGAATTTTGCATGTTGTCCCTGAAAAGTAAACCCTTGTGCCAGGCATCCTTTCAGATGGTACATCTGTTACTGCATTTCTTATGATATTAGGAAATGTGCATCGTCAGTTACATGAGCTAAGCTTTTAATATGCATAAAAGAAAAGCATTGTTTTGGGGGCATATATGCTCCCTTTTTAAATCAGTCTTCAGTTAAAACACAAGAAGGCAGGAGCAGTGACTTTGAAGCAGAGCCAGGATTATTGCTAATGTCTGTTATTAAACCAGTGTATTTAGAAGAGTTGGTGGAAAAATATGTTGCTTCCCCCATCAAAATTTTTGATTTCTTTTTTTCCAGTAGAAAATGTGTTGGTTTATTTTACATTTTTGTCAATAATCCAAGATCTGTAATGTTCATGACCCTTTAAAAAATAGCATTATATTAAAAAATTAGTAATTTTTTAAAATTAGTTAAAAGGTAACAAGACTTTGTAGATGAGAGTTCAGAAAATGCTGGATTGCCACCTAGGGCAATCCTAGACATGTAGAATATGCCTCCTTAAACACAAATTAGTTGTTCACAGAAATAAGATGTTGCATTTCTAACAGGTAGGCAGGTTTTTGAGAGCTCTTTTTTACACCACAGCAAGATTTTCTATTAAATGAAGAATTGGCTTCCAGAGTGCTCTAGGAACTGTCTTCTGTAAGTACCAAGTAGCTGGCTTCCAGGGCATGCAAAGTGGGAGGAAATTAAAATAGGAAATCAGAGGGTCAAGCTCACAATTAACAGTGTGTCAAAAGGCTCTTGGGCTGGCTAAACCCATGTCAGTGCTGCAGCAGTTCATTATGGCTTTCCAGAGGTCGTGTAGGACTTAGCAGAGAAGCTAATGGCTTTCCCACATATCATATGAATGGAAATAGGCTGCAGTGCATAGTAGGTTATTATCCTGAATTTAGTATGAAGTCAGCGTGTTGGCTGTGTTGAAGGATGCAGCCTCATAAAGCACATTAAATTTCTGTTGCTGTACCAGGCTCTTGGAGTTTGGCCACACAGGATCTGTGTACAGTAAAGGCTTTTCATGGCACCACTGGCACATCTCTACTTGGGATGAAAGCTAAGCAAGCAAGTACCTGTAGGACAAGGGTGGCTGGAGTCAGCAAGCAAATTCTGCTGGCTGTAGCAGAAAGACTGTGTGTGCTTTGATTTCCTCTGCCTTGGGAAATGGCTGTAGGGGAAGCTGGATACAATGAAGGTGGTAAAAAGAACTCAGCAAAGGGACAGCAAATGGGAGAGAACCATGTGGAGAGCACTTGCAAACATGTGCAGGCCTTGAAAGCAAGAACTGCAGCACAAGGTGGGCAGAGTTGCCCTTGGGAACCCCAGTCCTTCCTGCTCTCCCATCTTTTCAGTATGATAATTTAGAAGTAACTTTAATTTTGGGGCTTATTTCTGCTGTCTCCTTTGGAGTGAACCTACCACGTATGTGCAGTTTACCTATGTGAAGGAGTGTGACAGCTTCAGGGGAAACTGGTGATTAGATCCTTAGTACTGAGTAATAGGACAAAAATGGGAAATGATTGTCTAGAATCACACATCTAGATCTGTCACAGCAGGCAGAGGTAGCATCCAGCTTGTTCCCACTTTAAATTATTTGTTAGTATTTCCAGCTCTCCAGAAATTTTGTAAAAAGGTCATAAAAACTATAAAACAGTTCCCTGCCTTTGCTGGGTGCAATGATCATGAGCTGTTGCTTTCGTTAGCTGGTTTGGATGACTTGTGACATCAATTTTGTTTGTTGCTTTAATTTGAAATAGCCTTTATGTTAATGCTTTTGTGTTTCTGGAGATATTCTGCTCCTGTGGTCTTTTACAATATACAAAGTGACACTTTAAAAATCCAATAAATATTTTAACATTTTTGTTAGCCCACACTTAGGTGCAGTGAGTATTCAGAAGATGGAGGAAGGAGTCCCAGTGATAGTTCTTTGCTTTGTTCACATTGAATAGTTACTAGGTAATCCCCTCAGTCTCAAGCCTTCTATTTCATAGTGACAAAAAAAAAAGCCTCTGCATCCACTCATTCTCTTCATTCTACTGTCTAAGAGGGACAAATTCCTTAATTCCCTAGAGCTGCAGTATAGCCATTCTTTTAAAATATATTAATAAAAAAAAATTCTCCCTCAAACCTGAGAAGCCTTTTTTAGGGGGATAATGACCAGTCCATAGTACCCCTTTGTACCGTCTCATCTCTATAATCAGGAAAAAGGAACACATTTAGTACAATGCACAAATTTAATCTCATACACTAAATATCTTTTAANATTTGAAATATCTACATTTGTCAGCATTTCATTTTTGGCCAGTGTGATGTGCTGCTGATTTGTCCATGCATCCTGACACATGAAAAAAGCTCCTGAGATGCAGATCTTCCTCATTAAAAAAGAAACCCACACTATCATAATGGTGCGCAGAGCCATGGAGCGCATCCCCAGCTTTATTGCACTGTGTTTCTGACATGATATTTAAAAAGGAACAGCCACGGCTGTCAGTACTGTCATATGCTAGTGCTAACCGAAGACATGTTAAACTAAACATTAGAAAGAGATCAGCAAGTCATCTGCATGGTAACTCAGCTAAGAGATTAGGTAGGCAGGAGCTGGTGCAGTCATGTGGAGATGATGAGGGTTGTAGCTGTGACGGACACATCCTTTTTTCCCTCGAAGACTGCAGCGGTGCCTGCCTTGTAGCCGGGCTTGCTGTGACCTGCCTTTTCAGAGACAGCTCTTTGTGTATGAAATTCTAGCAAGTGGTGGGTGGCAGACGGCAGGAGAGTTCCCGAATTGGGTTAATGAGGGAATAGGCACTTTTTTTGGATTCTACTGCCTCGAGCTGATAAAAAATTTAAACTTGGACAGTTTTAGATTGCTCATCCCTTATCGTGGCCCAAAACCTCTTACAGAGCACACCAACAGCGAAACTTAAGTGCTTGCTTTTTTCTAATTATGAGACTCCACTTTCATTTAGAGTCTTGCGAGAGCCACAGACACAAATCTTACCTGGCCATATATTGAATCGTACTTGCTCTGAGCTGCACTGAAGTGCAATTGATGATCTGTCCACAAAATCTGGTCTTATCTCTTCATAGTTTGTTCTCAGTTTATTTAATCTATGCACACAGAAAAAATGCATTAGAGTTTAGCATAGTGTGAGGGCAAACAAAAGGTGTCAGAGGCAGTGCTTTGAGGGCAACTGCACCAATACATTTGTTATATGCAGCTAGATTTAGTGAATCAGCAAGACAGGTGGAGATGCAGTATCATTCTGGACTTTTGGAAATGGTTTTATATTTTCTGGAATCCTGTTAATTGACTTTACTAAGACAAAAAGACACGTATAAAAGAGTTTAGATAATGGTAACTTTTGAAAAATAGGGAAAAGAAAAAGCTAAAAAAAGCCCCATTACAGCAGTTGTTTCCTAGTGCAGTGGCACCACCTCACTTTCCCTGGATGCCTGTTCTAGCAGTGAAGAGGAAAAGATCAGCTATGCAGCAGCTTTAATTGGAGACCCACTGACTATGATTTAACACCATCACACCATCAGCTGCATCCACTGCCACCACTGGTTTAGATTTTTTTATTAATTAGCTCTGACCTGCTTGTGAATAAACATTATTCACAGTGGGACCTCTTGAGCTGTCGATTGCAGTGTCCAACTTCTCTTTTAGACCTAATCTTTTGGACTGGTTTTCCAGACTTTAGTTATTTAGTGACTGAGACAAAACAGGAAGTGATGAGTTCGAGTGCCGCTACAGGTAGTTTGTTAGTGTGTCTGCAACAAATCAGATTCCTTCTCCTTCTATCCGTGCTTCCTGATACCACCATGTTCTCCTCTTACCTGTAACATACATAGTGGTGTTGCTTTGCAATGTCTACAGGGTGAGGACTGTCCTTTGTTCCACATGATGACCCTGATCCTTCTTACACTGAAATAGCAAATTTTCTTCTGGACTTCACTATCAGCAAAATTCAGCTCCCTGTCTCAATTGTTCATCAGCTTGTGCCTCTCATGATGTGTGTTTTAATTCACTGCAGCAACTAGAACATTTTCAGTGATAAATGGACGGTATAAAATGAAGATGTTTTGGGAAGAGACCTCTTTGGGATCACCAGAAACAATGTTTGCTTTTATGAGCCCAGTAATTTCTTTTCCATTGTTCTCATGATGTGGAGAAGTGTTCACCAGCCTGTTGTTTGGTCTGTAAGACATGTAAGGTGGTTTATAATGCTCTTGAAAACAGGTTGCTTGGGTTTTTTCTGTTTCCACTCATGGAAGTGCAGACATCCCAGAACACAACTGAAAATGGGAGTGATAAGTAACTGTTAAAAATAGAGTATGTTTTAAAAAGCATATATAGTTGTGGTGGCTTTACACAATGTTGTCCTTGAGTTTGAGTAGATGGAACAGCACTGGGCTGTGGTGTAGAGGCCTCTGATTAATACTCGTAAATCTTTTTAACTGTTTTTACTACTTCCAGTTACTTGTGAAGTGTTTATCTTAATATTTAACTTGTGAGAATGTATTTTTTATAAGCTCTTTTGCTGTCCAAAGCTTTGGTATTTCAGAGGTGGATGATCAGTGGCCCTTGCTTCATACTTTACTAAAGAATAAGATATTCTAGCATTACAAAAGAGGCCGTATTTGGATTAATTTCTCCTTCAGCTTCTTTGTTCCAGTGTATTTCTGTTTAGTGACCCTGCTCCTCTACTGTTTCCTTTTCTGCTAAAGCAGATAGTGCATTTAATTGTTTAAAGCAGTGATAGCCACTTCTGGATTTGCTCCAGTGGAAAGAGTGAACCTTAGAAGCTGATACATCATGCAGAAAAGAGTAATTCACTGGGGGGCTGGTTAAAATGAAGTAAACCAACTGATAGCTACAATAAATAATAGAAAAATTATTCAGAAATTCAGCAAGCTTTGTTTTTCTTTTATCCCTCAGCCAGCGTATGTTTCCCCAGACCTACACAGGCATGCAGAGTCAATTCTATTCATTAACCAATGTTGGTGTAGTCTTAGTGGGGAGAGGCTGGGTGTCTGTGTTGGCTTCTTTTGCAGCTTGGGTGTGGTTGCAGGTCTTAGTCCCCTGCCTGATTAGATGGCACCCTGGACATTTTTAGAAGAGTTACATTTCCTGCCTGAGAAGCAGAGCTCAACATTTACCTGCAGAGCTCTTCATGGTGCCAGTCATCATGTTCAGAAACGATGCAGAGCCTGTGAATCACTTGGTTTCTCTCTCCTCTGGAGCTTTGATGGTGACAACTTGATAACTTCTTTTCTCTTCCTGTCTCCCTCAGCCTTGTAAAGCCTATGCGACACTATACAGTCTTCCTTTCTGAGGACTCTTCTGATGATGAATTTCAGCAGGAAGAGGATCCTGTCTCTGGCTTCTCTGAAAACTTTTTCTTCTCTGCTCCTTTTGAATGGTCTATCCTTTATTCTTCCATTGTATTGATTCAGTCTTCAAACAGTGGGTTTGGCATTGGTCAGGGTGCCCGTTCCCACACTTGGAACTTTGGGAATGCTCCTGCAGGCTCTTCATTAATGTTCAGCATTTCTCCTGCTTGTTTGTTTTGGTATCTAGTGGCATGCAAAAGCATCATTCTGCATGAACCACAATACAGCAATGCCCAGCTTATGGTTTTACATCAACTCAAGCTCTGTGGGATATAATCCTTCCATTTGCCCTTTCTTCCAATGTGTTGCTTGTGTTCCTGTCCAAGCCTATTGTCATTCTTCCTCATGCAGTGCTGGTTGTGCTATTTGGATTGTCCTGTGAGCCTTGTTTCATTGCAGTTTTTGGCTTTTCCTGGTCTCGCTTGCTTGATCCCAGCTCTGTTCCATCAAGTACCACATGCTCAGTATGTGCTCAGTGTGGTGGGGAGCCACCATGCAGATGCCCTCTGAGGGATTTGGGTACAATGAGACCTAATTGTAGACAAGAAACAGGAGGCAGTTTGTTGGGTTTATTCACTGTGTTATTTCTAAGTTGTTGTAAATTCCCAAACCTCTACAACTTAGTCTTGCCTAGATTTGAAGTATGGTGCTGCAAGCACTCATGAGCCACAACTGTAAATGTCAGCTCTACGTGCAGGATTCTGCCACCTGCCCAAAGTGGCAGGGGAACATGTCAGGGGAACAAGTGGTGCCTGTCTTTCCAATTCTCCTGGCCAGTCTAACCTGGGTCCTGAGCATCTCTCTCAGATGAGCTGAGCAGTGTCACACAGAGGGTACACAGGGATTCAGCTGTACTAAACACTGCTGGCTGCACGTTTGAACAGACCAACCCCCAAGGACAGGCTTTAACCAAGGCCTCACTCAGCATCATCCAGGGGACTTATTCTCTCCGAATCTTCCCAGCAACTGGAGCCTGCCAGGAGCAGTTGTTAGACTAGGCTGGAGAAAGAGGCTCCCAGTTCGATAGTGGAGTTTCCATTACGAGAACTGACTGTGCGATGCAGAAGGCAGGTTCAGAGACTGATGGGGAAGGGACATGACTGCAGGCAGTCAGGCATGGCGAGACAGACACAGAGGTTCAGTAGCAAAGGACAGGAAAAATGGTCCAGCACTCTTGTGTTTGGGATGGGGGAGGCCAGGCCTCTAAAATGGTATGTTTGCAGAATATTCCTCAGGGTTTTTCACAGTGTGATCTAATGCTTAGCAGATGAGCACATATGATATGAGAGACCAAAGATGCAACGGAGATCTGCAAGATCTCCCTCCTCCTAAGGACATGTACCATCAGCTGTCTGTCTTGTACTTGCATTATCACATTCTTGTGTTGCTAGCTGAATGCCTGCTATTGTGTGTTGGGGAATGATACAATGGGCGTTCTGTAAATTTGCATGATATAGTCATATTAAAATAAAATATGGAAAGAGGAGGAGGGTTTTTCCATAGTATCTGTTTCTGCAGGTCTCACAAATATTTTCTTCTAATTGAAACCATGTTTAAATGCCACAGTAGAACTGGCTGCCAGTCAAGTGCCAATCACCACCGATACATGTGGCTCTTCTTGATATTAATTGGATGTGCATTATGCTGCTGTTCTCTGTACACAGAACCAATATGCAAATCTGCTGGTGTTCATTTTTTTTGCTGAGGTGTGTGCAAGAAAAGCACCCTGCTAACTTGGCCTTGGCTGTAAATGTAAAATAGGTGTCTCCATAATGGATTGTGTTGTTTCTTGATAAGATGACACCAAGGTAATCATTGAAACTCTGCACAGTGTTCCCAATTATTGTGGGAAAACACTGAATTATGTTCTGTGCTGAGTTAGCTTGAAGCAAGAGAATGTAAGTGCCTGCAAAACGCAGGGCACTTGGCAGTACGCTTGCTCTGGCTGCCTGTGTGAAAGGACTGAGCACAGGAGCAGTGGCCTGCCTGAGGGGAAGGCCAGACTGCCAAAGGGGAGAGCTGGCATCCAGTTATCCCTCTCTTGAGTTCCTTTGCCAGCCTCTCTGTAACTGCATGATTGCAGCTTTCTTCTGAGTGCTTCCCACATCCACCTCTTCCCTTTCCGAAAAGCCCTGCAGGGCCAAGTCATCTTTGTCTGTCCTGCTGTGGTCACTTTGCTCACAAATCTCCTGTTCACAGGGCACTGTAAGCTGTGTTCTGTAACCCAAAAGCTTTTTGTTAAAGCCTTTCAGCTCCCTAGTAAATACTTGCTTTACAGAAGGGAATTAGTCATTTGCAATATGATTTTTGTTTCTCTCCTAGGCCTCAGCCGTACCGGGCCCTGAAAGAATCTGATAGTGCTGATGGGGAAGAGGCAGCCACTCCAGAGAAATCCAAAGAGCCTCTGCCTCCAAGCCCTCTGCTCTCCAGCAAGGACACAGAAGTCAACCTCCTTGAAGACATTTTCCCAAACTTAGAAGTAGAAGCACAGCCTCAACCTCTCAGCCAGGCTAAGAGCCTAGAAGACCTGCGGACTCCCAAAGAAGAGGGAGATCAGCGATGCACGTTTGATTACCAGGTGTGGAGAGGCTTCCATGTCTGCTGGGGGCTTTGCACAGAGCCAGGGCTGGCTGGCTGCTGATAGTCTCAGAGGACATTTTCATATTTTGGGTAGCTGCTTCCCTTTTCTAGACATTTATTTGTGAGTTTCACAACTAATTTCTGAATTCAGAAATTCTTGGAATCCAACTCAGCTACAGGACAGGAACTTTATCCACTAAACCCACAACCTTTACTTCTAAAGGAAGAAATATTTGCCCCCTTCCTCAGAATCTGTTTTGTCCATCGGCTATCACACAGGGCTGTCTTTGAAATGGATGCTCAGCAGTGGGAATGAGCACCCGGAAATGTTCGGATCCCCTCAAAACTGCCTGGTTTTTAATGACCTTCTTTTAATCTGGCCATATTGGTCTAGGCATCATTGGAACAATCTAGATTGGAGGAGAGATTCTGTGTGAAGAACTTCACTGAATATATGCAGCTTAGAAAGTGCCCAACTAAAGCAGAGCCTGAGATCTTGATATGATGTGAAAAAGAAAGTAATTTCTGTCTTATAATAATATTGAATTTAGGGTTATATCCAAATATTTCATTTGACAACTTTTCCATAGAGCAATTAAAGCTTCTCAATTTCAGTACCTTAGATACAGGTACATGCTCCTCACCTGCCCAAAAACAGATGCCACAGTATGTCATAGGTGAGCAATTCATCAAAGATAGAGGAGAAATTTGAACATCAGAGTCCTACTTCTGGTTGCCTGTCCCTCTAGCCTGCCAGATGTTGTCTCTCTCCTGAGGTCACACTCTGGACAGATCCACCTTCCCTCTTAGTTTAGCAGCCTGTCTTCACTTCATGCTGGATGTTGTGAGAAGATCAGTAAAAGTTAATGTGTTTGGGTTTGTTTAGTTTTTCTCATGCTTTCTTTCAGAGACTGGATCTTGGCGTGTCTGAGAGGAACAAGATTGTGCCAACCATGAAGCTGTCTCACCCTTACAACAAGCTGTGGAGCATGGGTCACGATGACATGGCTATTCCTACCAAACATTCCCAAAGCTCACCAGAAAGGCCCTTGACTGCACTTGGCAGCATGTCACCAATCACAAAGAGACCCCGGAGCAAAGACAGCATTCTGTCTTCTGCAGAAAAAGATGATTCAAATCCTGTTATTCAAGGGAACATCACCATTCCTAGGCCACAGGGAAGAAAGACTCCTGAACTGGGCATAGTGCCACCACCACCAGCACCCAGGGCTTCTAAGCATCAGACTCCAGCTGGGCCAACAGAAATTCTCACTACCCATACTCCAGGACGGAGCCATTTGGTTTCAGATCTTATCCCAGAGCCCTTTGGAGCTGGTAGTGTGTCCTTAGACCCTGAAATCCAGCAGTCTGTAAATTACTCTTCTCATCCATCTCAGCTTTTGTCCAGTGCTACCAGCACAGCTGAGATGCTCCAGCCTGTCAAAGTGAAGACAGATACTGCAGGTAATGAAAGTGACTACCTTCTGAGCCTGCTGGACCCACTGAAAACAGACAACTGGCAAAGCAGTGGCCTACAGCAAGGTCCCCACAACCTGCAGAGCTCAGCCACTCCACCTTCTGCAGCTGGCTTTGTCTCGGTGGCAACTGACTTTGTATCTCCTCCACCTGCACCATTTGTCCATCCTCTTGGTTATCCTTCCCCAGCACCTCCACCTTTTTTACAGCCATCCCCTAATCCATTTACACAAACAATGCCAGGAGCCCTGTCAGTGTCTCTAGTTAGACCCCCAAGGGGTAATTTCACCCCCTCTTTAGGTCATGCCTATAGCTCTAGCTTCATAACACCTAGTTCTAGCTTCTACCCGCCACAAAGACCTCAAACAAACATTTCAACTCTATCCATGCCGAACTTGTTTAGTCAGGTTCCAGCTGTGCCACCTGCTGGCTCCTTACTGCTGCAGAGCCACAGCCCTTCTCCAGCAAGTTCTCTACAGTCAGCAGCTTTAAGTGGGCCTTCCAAACCCAGAACATTACAGGTGGGCCAGTCCAACTCAAAGATGGATCCCAAACAAGCAGTAGCTCTCCTGTCCAATGAACCCCCTTTGATCCCTGCCAGGCCAGCTAAGGGCATAGAGCCAGTGTTACTGTCCTCAAAATCTGAGGAGACAAAAGATCCATTTGAAGATCTGTTGAAAAAGACAAAGCAGGATGTGTCATCCACACCAGGTAAGGTCGAACAGCTCAGAAAGCGATGGGAAACCTTTGAGTAACACTCCCAAAGGCCTTTTGACATGACTTTGGAATTGACAAAGAAGGGGTTTTGTTTTTTTTAACCAGCATAAACCAAGCATTTCTTTCTGGAAGGCTGAGCCATGAGAGCTGCAGGACCATTGCCATGCTGGAATTCACACACAACTGCTTTTTGCCCAGAGTTTAGAGTCCTCCATTTTCATGGTCCCTGCAAATGCTTCCTCACTCTGCCACTGAAAGCCCCTGGGACTTCTGCACTGTCCAAAACGTGAGGGTAGTCGGGTTGGGTTTTCCACACAGAGCTTTTCAGACAATGTTACTGACACAGAAGTCACTCCTTCGACTTTCAGTCCTTAGCACAGCTGGGAGCACAGCACATTGCACTGCTGGTCCTTCCTGCCTGTGTGCAGGGTGTGCACGTGGAGCCGCAATGCTCTGCTTTCACAGCTCAAGGACAGCAAGCAAACCCAGCCTACTGGGCTGTACCCAGTTTTTCTTAAGCTCTGAGGTTCTCCTGCCTTGAAATACACACACTGAGGTCAGACTATTGGCTGAGCTGCTGTTGTAGATTTCTGATTTTCCTTCCCCAGCACAGTGGCAGAGAGGCCACAGAGACCTCTCTGGGCAGACTTGTCCTAATTCCTCCTGGCAACAAATCCGTAGTGCAGAGCAGTGGCTCAGGGTTTGGTCCTGCACCTCTGTGGGGAAACTGGAAACACCAGCAATTGCTTTTTGTTTTTGGGGTTTTGTTTGTTTGTTTTTGTTAAATCAGAAAATAGAGGCCATCAGGAGAATCCTAGATCTTATATAGGTGTATGTTAGTATTATATGTAACTATTATAATTGACAGTATGGGACGTAGCAACATCTGACTTGATTATTACAAACAAAGAAAAAAAAAAACTGGGCTATGAAAATTTACAGCCCATGAGCTGAAGTGAAGTTCCAGTTGAGCTGGGCAAGTGCTAGGAGGGCAGCATGGCTGTCACTGATGGACTTCAGGACTGCTCATTGCTGTCTGCAACCAACCTGGGTTTTCTCCTGGTCTGTAAAGCTCTTGGCTCCATCAGCCTCTCTGATGAACTGCAGTCTTCATCCCGCTGTTGACTGGACATTAACTGGACCTTGAAATAGACCTGTGAGGTCATGCAGTACAAAACTACAATGCAAAGGCTGAAGGGTACGTTCATTTGGATTTTCTGAGACACTTGTCTGTGTCAATAGTCTTCTTAAGAAATTGCATCTCTTCTAGAACCTGCTGTCCTTGCAGTGATCAATTTTGGTTTATTTCAGTGATGCTTTTGGGTTTTGTTTTGTATTTGGGCACAATCTGATGGTAAACGTGTTACTCTGGTAGAGGAAATCACATCACCACTAAGCCTTTGATAAAGGAAATAATTTTGGACATGTGGGGAAATTCTTGTAAAGCTTTATCTGATTTCCAGTGTATCTATTTTATTCATATAATCTTAGAAGATTTCTTACTCTAGTGTATGGAAATGGCTGTCAATGTGTTTGAGTCCGTGCAATACAAAAGCAAGACACTCTTGGTATCTGCAACTCCAACAGTTTGGGAAAACCCTCAGTACTACATTGCTGTGAAATGCTGTTACTCTGGCAGGCCATTTGGTCGGGTTTGTATTTCCTTTTTGTGTTGGAAGACAGATGGTTTTAGTATTGCATAGTAAAATATCTGAAGTCTAAGCTAATAGCTTTATTTTATTTTATACAGCTCAAAAGATGAACGTTAGCTGTAAGTTCAGCTGGGAATTTCAGGACTCTGCTGTGAGCTAGATGATAAAAGGTGGCTGTGTGCACGCAGCAGGAGCTGTGCGTGTGCCAACCCATTGCAGGGCCACAGCCACACCTGCTGCCACACATTGGTGCTGCACTGAGAAGGCCTCTTGCACATAGTGAACCCGGCAGAGAAATGCTCAGGTAATGCTGTGTCACTGCAGAGCACTCCCATTGCTGGTTATTTCACTCTGCCCCTAGCATGGAATATTTGATGCAGTTCATTATTGTTTTTTTCTTTTGTACATCAGCTCTGAGACACTGAAAAGTATTGACACAAGTGGCATTAATCATCCTTCACTTTATTTTAAAGGGTGAAAGGGAGGAGGTTGAGCACACCTCTGTGATCCAGGAATTTGTGACCTTCCTCACTTCTTGAAGAGAGTTTTGCAAGCAGGGGACTGTTTTATGTGCTTCTCATAATAAACGAATCCGATTGTCTCTAGGGCAGTATTTTAGGTTTGAGGGTTTTTTTTTTTCTTACTTAAACTCAGGAATTCTCAGTATGATTCATTCTTAATACTGCCAGAGGTAAACTGTTCTTGTATGGGAGAGCAAGTGGGGTGTAAACCACTTCTGCTTTGGCTGTGGAAGTGCTTTGGATGTGTTTACTAATCTAATGAATGAAGTGTTCTTCTAGAATGCATCAATGACTTTAGATTCAGCTTTGTACATTTTCCTGTGCATTTCCCATGCTTGCTTGGTATGGCTTTGCCTATTTAAAGATGCTTTCTTCCACTAGAAGTAACTTTTATTTAAAAAAAAAAAAAAAGCTTAAAAAAAATTCTGATGCACCTAATGCTGTACAGATGATAGACCTGTTTTTGCATCTCACTTTCATTAGTTTAGAACCACTTTAAGTGCTGAAGCCTTTTCTCTGGTTTCCTTGAACGCAGGTGACAAGAGGTTTGCCATTCCTCTGCACACGCTGGGGAGTTATTTCTGAGTTGCTCAGATACTCACTCCGCCCCCCCTTCACCCCTTCCCCTTTTTCATGTGTGTGGGAAGATCAATGAGGAGATTGACATCTGCCTGGACTTCTTTCCAATTTGGAGGTACTTAGTGTGTCAATAACAGACTGCAGCATTTCTTCCTTTAACCAACCACAGGACACCATGGATTCAGTGAGTCTGAAGAAAGCAGTGGTGCAGTGCCCAGTAACATGTTTTTGTTCATCAGGAATTTTGAGCAGTGCTGTCTTCCAAACAGCATGTAAGTAACTAACAGCTAATGGCCTCCTACACTCTGTCCTTTCACACCATGAGATTTACTCATCTGCTCAGGACTTTTTTTTTATTGTTGGCTTACTCCTTCTGTGCTCACCCAGCAGGCTTTAATATTTTTTTCCAACATCAGGAGATGAAATTAGCGATGAACAAGAAGCCTGTTAGTTGCTGCTTCTTGCAACATCCAGGTTTGGAAAACAACCTGTTTTCCTTTGCTTCTGGCTGTTGGTAGTTAGCAGCCCTCAGTATTTGAAAAGGGAAGCAGTGAAGACAGGGCTGCTGCAGTCCCACCCTGTACTTTGAGAATGGAGAAGGTTGTCGTGGTTGCTGAGACAAATTTCTGACAGTGGGAGGTGGCAGATTTCAATGGGCGAGGGCTGGAACAGTATTTTCAAATGGCACTATGCAATGGCATCATAAAACAACCCTGAGCTTGTGATTCTTTGTAGCACTGTAAAATCCCCTGCACCCTCCTGCAGCACAGGGCTCTGGGCAGTCACCCATAGCGATGGAGCAAGGACACTTTTCCTGGGGCAAGTTTGCTTTGGTCATTGCCAGAACCCTTGTCCATTTTCCCATGGAGGTGGGGAATTGCATTCCCAGGGCCAGAAAATGAGTTGCCTGCTGGCCTTTGTGAGCTGAATGCATCATTACCCTGTGTTTGCATTATCTGTCTCTGGCTCCAGGCTTACCTGGTTGCTTTTAGTGCCCCAGTGCTCCTTATGCCCCATGCTGTTGCCATCTTGCCGTATTTAGAGCAGGGTGGATGTGCACTGGCATCAGTGCTGGCTTTATTTCTGTGAGGTGTGCCAGACTCTGGCTGTAGGCTTTTATTTCACTGCACATGGACACCTCCAGTTCCCACAGCCAGCGCAGCCATTTGTATTACACTTGAGCAATTTATTCCCACACTCTGATCTTTCCGTCTGTTGCTCTGGTTCCACAGGCTGCTGGCACTGTCCATGTAGACAGCTCTGCTGCCAGGAAAGGGCTCCCAGCTCCTCTGCAGCTCTGCTGCTGCCTACAGCCCCCCACCACCCCTCCCCTCCCTATTCCCCCAGAGAAGTATTTCTGCTGCTGGAGGAGTTGGTCCTGGCTCATGCCACAGGAATGCCATGCTGTTGGGAATTTCATGGTTCTAACCACATCTGATCTTTGTGTCTTTGCTCATAAAATAATGGTGAAATGTAGCAGGTGAGCAGAAAATGTAGCAGGTGTTGACAGCCTCCTCTTTTTCTACAGAAGCTCTCTACAGGCTGCTGTGCTTCAGAGGGGTCTATGCTTAGAGCTCTGGTGTATGACAAAAAAAATCCAAAAATTAATCTAATTCTCTGAAATCTCTGAAAGTGGTGTTGAGGTTTACAGCTGTGCAAACTAGAGTCTGTACAGCCCAGAAGCAGCCATCTAGACATTGAGTTACTTCAGAGGAAAATAAATCACAAGTCAAAGGAATCAAGTTTATTTTTAACCAAATTTTATTGTAAATATCTTCTGAGGGACATTCTAATTATTTACAAATTATAAAATTTACAGTTACAAAAGAGATCAGAATCATGATCATTACCTACAGCAAATCCAGTTTTGTGAAAAAATATATCCAAAAATTAAATATCAAAAGCAAGTTAAGTTCATTACTGAAAAACAAAAACTTTCATAAATTATGTTGCAGAAATGTTCAAGACACTGACAAAGTATTGTAACATTTTTGCTAGTACTGGCTTTGGGTGCATCAAATGAACACATCCGCTCTGCTAATCCTGGAAAGCGACTGAGCAGAGGCTTCCTGCTGCCTGCCTGGGAGCAGAAGGGGCTGCAAACACTGCTCACACTGTGCTGTTTTTTAGACATCTCCTGCTGGGGGTCGGGGGAGGGGGCCGTAGCCTCTTTTTGCTTTTCAGGATACTTCAGTAGCTTTGTAATAGTTCTTACAACACAGTTCTGGGTTTTCTCTCAACACAGGCTATGGAATTTTTGGTTCATTTAGATCCTGTTTTGCTGCCTCATTTTTCTACAACTTCCACACAAAAAAACGGAGTGAAGCTAAAAGTGTAGAAGTTTTCACCTGTTCTGGCAGCTAAGAGGCAGTTAATCAGGGATGAGTTTTCAGAGACACAAAACACATCCTAAGCTTGTTGCAGGTTTGTTAGGAGTCACTGTGGGATAAAGCAAACCACACCTACCTTTGCAGTGAGGTGAAGGCTACAGAGCAGGCTCTGACAGGATGCTCTGCCACAGTGTATGGACCAGCCCACTGCTGATATCTGGGTACTTGGGGTCCTTTCTCACCAGGAGATAACCCCAGCCTTAAGACAGGGACAGACTGGGACCAAAGGGAGACAGTGCCTGGGGCCTGCCCCACGCTCTGCTCTCCCCGAGAAGTGCTGTCTTGTTGCACAAACACTGCTGAGCAAAACCACACTCGCCTCTTTCCTGAGGTGAGCAGTTTAACCAGTTCCGCTGCAGCAAGGGGACAGCCTGGTGCCTGTCTCTAATCTGAGCATGGATTAGAGCTTGCAACGTAGCAGCTGGAAAAGACCCAGAGCAAATCATTCCTATTAGAAGTAGCAGCAGTGTTATTGCTAATAAATAAATAAAAGCCTCAGCAAGGTGAAGTTAGACCATGCCTTTCTGTACCAGTACCATGTCCAGCCCCCTCCCAAACCACAGCCAGGGGAGATGCTTCTCTTTCACCATTTCCCAAGTGTTAGTGACTCCACATACAAGATACTGTCTTGTCTCTCACTGGGTTGGGCTTTTCTGTTTTCTTAGATTTTCATTCTTAATCTTACATCAGCAATTGCCTGCATACAGAAGAGCTGACAGAGCAGACAGACCTGGTCAGTAGTTCTAAACACCTCCTTTGCTTAGAACTACTGAGAATGTACAGCTACAGTAAAAAAATAATCCAGAAGCAAAAGAGAACAGTGTTTTCTTCCAATGTGATTAGCTGTGGTGGGCAGTCACATCCTGCTTAACAACAGTAGTTTGGAGAGTAAACAGCAGACACCGTTTTCTAAACTGTTTCTCATTGACAATAGTAGCAGTTACCCTGAAATGCCAATGATTGGAGATCTTACTGGGCCTGCTGTACTGCAGTTCTTTCCACAGGCTTTGCCATGTTACCCTAAGGAGGGACTGACACACTCAACAGCTACAATAGTAACAGTAAAACCCACAGAATAAAGACCTGGCTTAGGGCAGCATGGAGAGTGAAGGTTGTGTTCATTAGTTACAGCAGTTAGCTGAATGTCACTCTACTGATGAGCCTACACCCATCTGTCCCAAAAGCAACAGTACCTCCTGCCCTCCTCACACAGGCAAGTAGCACCTGATGTTCAAACATTGACTGTTTCGCTAAGGTGTCTTCTGTGGTCATGCTCCTGGCCATAAGCCAGCCTCTGCTATGTGGAGCTGCCAGCAGTTGGAAAAGGACATCCAGCTGATCACATCAGCCTTGCTGTAAGATCTGATCAAAGAGAGGGATCTGATTTCCTACGTACATACATCCTCCTTTCAAGGAAGTTAATGCTGTAACTGGCAACTCAGTCTCAGAAAGGCACTTAAAGTAGTCCTGTGGTTTAGTCTGGTCTTAGGAAGAGATTTGGTATGAGTGCCTAACAGTGCAGTAGTACTGACTGTCTGGTAATGTGATAGCTACCTCTGGCCTGCTGGCGGAAGGACAGCAGCAGTGCTAGGAAAGATCAGGCAGCCCTGTCCTAGCTCTGCAGAGGAAGCACAGGCATATGGCTTTGACAGGGCCATGTTATGTGGTGTTCCTGTCAGTGAGCCCTGCCTCACTTCTCTGCTGTTCCTCCTGGCTGCAGCACAGGGACAGATGCTGTGGGACTAAGGGCAAAGCAGAGGTGGTGATGCTGAGCAATTTGTGCTGGTGACAGTCCTGCAATGCTGGTTGAACCATGTACCCCAGCTCTGCTGCCTCTGCTCCACAGGCCCCTCCAGAGCCTTTTTTTTTCCTCCCAGACTTTACTGGTTTTATTGCAGACCGATTTTGTACTAATCTGCTCTGAAAAGAGCTGCAGTAACCAAGCAGCTGAATCTTCCTGCCAAGGAAGAGTAGGCAGTTGCCTGTAGCCCATGAAGTAGCGTAAAGCAGTACAGACCTGTCCTACGACACATCAAGACCTAAGACAGAGATGCTGCAGCAGTTGCATGGTAGTTAAAGGATGACACAGCACCTGTTGTGTGACCCCAGGTCTTAGATCAGCCGTTCGGTCGGTGGCATCTTGATTACATTCCACATTTCCACTCGAGCCCCATCTTTTTCCTGGCGGCTTGGGCTGTAGGTTCCCTGAGTTGCTCTCCTCCTCTTCATGGCAAGCGCTGTGGCTGCAACGAGTGCAAGCAGAAGGGCAGCCCCTGCGGTCCCGATTGCTCCCACCACAGAGGAGTTGCTAAGATGTGCCCAGACTGGCTGCTGTGGTAGAACAAGTTGTTACTTAGAGCTTCCACCAGGACAGTGCTGCAGTTCACAGCCCTCAGCCCAGTTCCCCGGCACCACTCTGAGCTGTGCTGTGCAGATAGCAGAGCTAAACAGGAGCTCTTCCCCCACACCTTTCACTGTCACCTCTGTCACACAAATCCATGGAATACAGAAGCAGTCTGGTGACCCTTTTCCTGCTCACATCTTCCCCACCCGTGCACACCTCAAGTTCAGCATTTGGTAACAGCTATTGCCAATAGCTCCTGCAGTGGCCCCCAAGCACCTCTCCTGTGCAACACCCATGGGAATGTCCAACAGATCACTTCATAACCCATTGACTGTACAATGATTTCAGTAATCCCTGACAGTTCCCAGCAACACAGTGGTGGGCCCAGGGCAGGTCACAGCTGCTGTTGCTGTTGAAGGCTGCTTGTGAAACCCTCACTCACCTGAGCTGACAAAGCTTTGATTGCAGTTCACTTGTTGACCAAAACAGAGCAGTATATACAAACCAATCATAAATACCCTTTATACAACACTCCTCAAACTATACATCAATTGTAGCTGTAATTAGTGCCTAATTTAACCCTGCCTTTTAAAGCAGATTTAACTATATAGTTGCTGCCTGAGAGGGTGAGTGGAGGCAGAGCAAAATCAAAGCAGGTGCACCTCAACAGCTCCTGTTGAGGCCAAGGCACAGGACAGTCCATGGGGCAGAAGGGAGTAAAGAGGCTTAGTCTGAGCCAGTGAGTGCAATGGACTCCATTAACTGCCACCAGCTGGAACAGCTGCTGCATACACAGGCTGCCTCATACTTCTAAGTCCATGTCTTCATTACCATGCCTTATGGAAACTGAGATAGGGTGGATCTGCTGCTGCAAGTGCTGGAAAAACATGAAGGTCAGAGCAGACCTTGCAGGTTCATCTCCTTGCCATGGTAGTGCCTATATTAACCGCTCTTCAGGTGGCACCTTTAGGACACTGTCCATCTCCAGCCGAGCTCCTGCCACTTCTTGCTGGCTCGGGCTGTAGGTTCCCTCTGACTGGCGTCTCTTCCTTGCAGTGAGAATCATGAATATGAGCCCAATACTGAGCAGCAGCAGAGAACCACAGGCTACAGGGACAGCTACTTCAATTAGTGGGGAGGGGAAGAGAGCCCCTGGAGTCCCTTTCTGTAAAAGAAATTAATGGAGAAACAATGAAACTCCAGTGGTTACAACAACTTAACTCGAAGAACCCAAAATGGTCATCTGAGAGGGAAACAGATTTTGAGAAAAGCAAAGAACTGCAGATCTGTCTCTGAATGGAAACGAACAAGCAAGAAGCATGTACAGGGCTTGAGGGCACCTGCAAAAGGAATGCTTATGTCCAGTCTTTATCTCAGCAAAATGCCTTCAAACTTACTTTTCAAAATGGATTATTTTTAATCCAAGTAACAGGCAGTAACATGCTCTGCATTTTTTTCTTTCAGTTTGGAACTAGTGACACTCAACCAACTGGTGGCTCTGGTGAAGCTGATCTCAACAGGGTAGAGTTGTAAACAGAAATGGAACAGTTACATAACAATAATTCATGCAGGGCACATGGATGGAGTTATCATGAGAAAGAGAAGAACGGATTTCCAGAGGTGGGCAGTGAACTGGCACAGAGTCAACACAGCTAAGTGCAGACAATTTATGGGTGCAAGGTGCCCATTGCACAGTGCTCCCCTGTTCTGAAGGTGGTGCTCAGCAGTTTGTTAGTTAGAACAGTAGCACTGTGGAGCCTGAGCAACACTTCAGCTGTTATTAGATGAGGTGAAATTGTCCAAATCAAATGACACTCCATATTCTCCTCTCTGCTTCTGGCTGGTCACAGCCCCTTAGACTGCAGTGCCAGTACAGTCAGCATCCCTGATGGAGAGCTTTTTAGGGCCTTCTTACCAGCATCAGACTGAAATATTTAGGTGTCACTAGGGAAAAGCTAAGCAGTGTTGCAAAAACATGAAAGTCAGTGTGGAGTAACCTGAATTTTCAGTAACTGGAAAATTTCCCTGAGCAGGGGAATGATACTGAAATACGTTCAGTGATGCTTCCAATGGCAAGGCAGAGAATGTCCTCAGCTGTTGAGCTGTCCATTGCAGCAAGATGATACACAGCACTTCCTAGGAGGTGTGGTGTGTTTCAGGCTTAACAGTTAGCAAGTCTTAAAGCCAGAGGAAAGCCCAGGATGCAAACCAAGAACTGACAAAATCTTGCAGAAATTTTATGAAGTCCTAGGGCAAAAGATTTAAAATCATTTAAACAGGGTGAATGGTGAGTGCTAAACCCTTTGAATTTGTAGTTCAAAACTTTTAAATTGCAAAGAATACACTTCAGTGTCCACGAGATAGAAAAGTGCTGTGGACAGACATGAAGACTATTTGCAGCAGAAAGAGGAGGATGTTAAAAAGAGCAGTACATAGATGCAGGGTGGAGATGATTTAAGGCCCAAGTATTGAGAGAAAAGCAGCCAGATGAGTAGATTCTGGTGGAATTAAGGATGGTATGGAGCACAACAAAGAACTAAGAAATGGTGGGATTTTTATCATTAATGAAAGGATTAAAATTACAATAATAACTAAGTAACCTTTTTTTTACTGCTAGCCATAGTACCTGCCACCTTTCAGATAAACCCAAAAGAATTTGAGGTTGGTTCGTTCTAGTGTTTGGATTCCACACAGGCTCTGCTCATGTCACAAAGCAACAGCACATGGAAGATTCCCAGAGCACATTTCAGAATGACTGACTCTGAACCTGTCAAGACTGAATTGATGTGCCAGGGGTTAGTGCTGCTTTGGCACAGCATGCAGGTTAATCACTGCAGGAGTTCTTTGCAGTCCACCCCTCTCTGCCTTCACAGCTCTTTAGTTGCTGCTGGTGGTAGGAGGGAGGAAGAGCAGAAGAGCACCTCATATCCCATCACTTCTATAGCTGCCACTAACAGCGAGCCAGCCACAGCCACACCTGTCCTGTGTGTCACCCCCTCCCCTGTCCTTCTTAGAGGGAAAAGACAGTTCTGCAAGAAGTCATGGAGATGATGAAAATGAATCTACACAAAGTGTCCTGGGACAAAGGAGCCAGAGAGGCCTGAAAGAACTATGCATGCAAGTAGGCAATGCCAGGGTGACCCTATGGCACATGCATTACTGAGCCCTGTGTAACAGCAACAGCAGCAAACCCCACCTGGCCACAGCCTGCCCGTGCAGTCTGGTTTAGTACATTCCCAAGTTACCAGAGAAGCCACTGCCATGCAAGAGCTTTACAGAGAAAACGTGTAAGACGGAGCATCTTCCGCATAGGTAGGAGGGCAGCCTCAAAGATACATGCTTTGCTTATTCATAACAGGAAAAGCCTTTCTGAGCCTGCCCCTCAGCAGACAAAGGGTCCTACTTTTTCACTTGTAATTGAATCACTTTTACCCTGACTTAATCTGACTCCCCTTCTCCAAACACATCCATTTCGACCCAGATGAGCTTTGGGAAGGGAAGGCACTTTGTAACTCTCATCCAAGACAAAATGCCATCTGAAATGTCATTCTCCAACAAACTAGGGGGCAGATAGCAGTAATATCTCCCTTCTACAGGTCTAGCCAAGTAGTTTGATTACTGTCCAAAAAGTAGTAAAATCTAAGGAAAGTTGCGGACAGCCCCAGAAACTGTACGGCAGCCCATGCAGATAGGCAAAAGCATTTGCTGCCGGAGACTCACATGCAAGAGCACTGCAGAGACAAAGAGTCCCACTTCAGGTTGCTTTGGCAGCAGCTGATTTCCTCAGTGCTTGGCAGTGTGTTGTAGCCAGGACACACACACAGAGGCTATGCCACAGGCAAGCAGCCTCACTAACACCCTACTACCCACAGAACCTGCTGAGCCCACTGCTGCTGCAGCCAGAAGTTTCCCGAGCAAAGAGAGGTGCTCACGTTAATGTCGCAGCGCTCTCCGGTGTAGCTGGCACTGCACACACACTCGTACTTGTTCTCAGAGCCTTGGCACGTGCCTCCGTTCTGGCAAGGGTTTGGGTCACACTTGTTTATGTTGATTTGACAACTGGAAAGGAAAAGTGCATTAGAATTAAATGAAGCTTCTCATCCCTGTTCTTGTGCTATAGAACATGAGATTATACAGTCTACAGAAGCCTCATTTATATGAAAAGTTCCTGTTGCAGCTTCTTCAGGTGCTTTCTCCAGGGTCCAACCGCATGAAATTTTGACCCATTCATACCAGTCCTTCTTTTGCCAATTCTGTTTGACTGATGTCAGTTTGGGTCTCCAGCACAATTAATGAGTTCTGATGAAGAACAAGAACTATGTGGAAGAAGTTGTGGAGTCTCCTCCTTTGGACACGTTCAAAACCTGACTGGATGTGTTCCTGTGTGACCTACTCTTAAGTATCCTGCTCTGGGAGGGGAGTTGGACTGGATCTTTCAAGGTCCTTTCTAACCACTCACATTCTGTTATTCACACTGCCAAAACTGGGACTGTCAGCAGCATCATGCCAAGCCTGTTTCTTCCAAATACCAGTTAGGCTACAGCTTTGGAGCAGTTATCCTAATGACAAAAGGATAAAGCATTTGACTCTGCTTTGCTGTCCCACATGTAAGAATGGGAGCTCTAGCTCCTTCACAGGCACCAGGAAACAGCACTTACTTCCGTCCAGTGAATCCTGGCTTGCAACTGCAGTTGGCTCCCCAGCTCTCTGTGACACATTTGCCACCATTCAGGCAGGTGAAGTTCTTACCACATTGCTCAGGTGGGAATGGCCATCTGGGAAAAGCAAGAAACAGCTTAAAGCAGTTGGGTTTTGGGGAAGGTAAAAGGCTCAGTGGAGGATTAAGCACAGTTACTGGCATTTCTAAAAAGCAGTCTGACACAAGCAGAGAAGAGAATAGTTTCAGAAATCCCTAACATCAGTGTTACTTTGAGCATGTCCAGGGAACACACGAGTCACACAAGTACTGGGACTTTGTCTCAGAGAGTTGCCTGTTCTGACTGATGAAAACAACCAGAGCCAAGCTGCCGTTAACAGTGAACTGCAGCACAGCTGGGCCACAAGAAGAACAATGCAGGTACAAAGTAACTATCTGCATCAGGATAAAGCAAAGACAACAGAAAATGCCATCTGGGTAGGTCAGACAAACAGTTATATGGCTGAGCTTCAGTTAGCTCAATGTTCACTTTGAACAAGCACAAGTATGTGGATAGTGAAGTAATGTTCTGACTCCTACTTCCTTTACTGATATGAGACATACCTTTGTGACTAAAATATGCTGGAATTTCCCCAAATAGAAATGCTATAAATACAGACCTTATCAAAAAACCCAGTCCTCCTCCCAACTCCATACCAGCTTCCTTCCAAATTGTATGTGATGTGAGTTCCACAAAGGGATCACAAAATGTGCACAGCCAAGCAGTACAGGCAGTCAGGTGACAGGTCAAGAATCCTTTTTTCTCCCAGTACAGATTTGATGAGAAGCAGGATAATCAAATAGAATTTTTTTTTTAACCAATACACAGAACCAAGGCCCTTAGTCAGTCTGAGGAGCAATGCCACAAAATACAACCAAGCCTTTTGTTGAAGGAACAATGTTTATCAATCTAAGGCTGCATCTGTACTTTTATCCAATGCTTTAAGAGCTGGCAGCAATGGGCACCTTCATCAGCACCAGGCTGAGTGTCGCTTTAAAGTTGGCTATGTGCCACTAGTAACAGAACCAACCACCATTAAAAACTTCTGCTACAGGTAATCTCTGCAGCCCAACCTCAAAGGTTTATCAAAACCAGCATACTCATCAGAGATTAGATTATGGTACTGGGACCATTTCTATCCCTCCAGGACATTAATGCACGTGAAACTAGAACACAGCCTGCTCCACCCTCTGGAGCTGGAGCACTTCTTTCACTTCATAAGGCCAGAGGGGTTGTTTTTGTTAGTTCTGGCATCTTTAAAATCTCTATGGGAACATGCCAGAGAGAAGTCAAATCCTGGAGAAAGGAAGTCAAATCCTGGAGAAAGGGGATTTCTTGGGGAAGGAAGAGGGAAGTGACAACAGACTACAATGCCTGAACTTCAAATAGCTCTGAAATAGAGCATGCAGACAACCCACATAAAAAGGATCCTTATCCTATATGAGGCTGAGCTCCTTTCAGTGGGGATTTGGACCTGGACAGCCTCTTAAAATTGACAGCAGAAATTGAGTGCTTTACCCAGATACTTGCAATGAAAGCTTTCCTAAAGTGTCCAAAAATAAAGTCCCATTTATCTGGGTGCTCCTCTGACCAAGCCATCCAGCACACTTACTCGCAGCGAGGTCCTGAAAACTGAGGAGGGCACTTGCAGGAGTAGCCATAAACCCCATCCACACAGGTAGCTCCATTGCGGCACTGGTGCCGGATGCAGTCGTCGACGTTGATGTCGCAGCGCTTCCCAATGAAGCCTCTGAAGCATTCACACTGGAAATCTGCCACTGCATCGACACAGTGCCCATGAACACATGGGTTTGACTGGCAGTCATCAATATTGGACTCACAGAGCAGCCCTCCCCAGCCAGCACTGCAGGCACAGCTGAAGGAATTGAACAGGTCCTCGCAGGTGCCAGCATTGAGGCAGGGGCTGGAAGCACAAACATCAGTCCCAGAGCAGCCTAGCTGGATGGTCCTGCTGCTGGACTGCTGGAACTGTTCTGGCTGGGGATACGAGAGATGGGCAGTGAACGGCAGGTAGATCCCCCCTATGTTCACTTGTCCAAGGCAGCCAGTGAAATTTTCAGCTACAACTATCAGTGCATTGTTCTTCAGGAAATCCAAGTTCCCAGCATTTCCCTGCAGAGTCATATTAACAGACCCATCCAACTGAAACCGCCACCTGGAAGACAACGCAGATGGCTCCTCCATAGACACAGAGATGGTGTGCCAGGCACCGTCCGTGACCAGCTTCGGACTCAGGAAGCTGACACCTTCGATGCCATTCCCACTCCTGATGTCAATGAACAGGGAGGAGTTCTTAATGGCTATCTGGAGGGAATCCACTTCTTCTACAGCCCGAAGTAGAACAGCATCTTCATCCCTGGTCCTGAAGTCCATGTGGAGGCTGCTCAGAGTTCGAGTCACTGATGTGTTGGTGGTAAATTCAACAGCAGTGTAACTATTAAATGTTGCATTAGCCAGACCTATAAATAAAGGGGTAGAGCACAAGTTCGAGGCAGACCAACAGCAAATTCCTGGCAGGTTCTTTCCCTTAAGAATCATGTAAGCTTAGTGTGAGGAGGATTACAGGCCTAGCTGCTGCCATCCTTAAAGCTCTTCCTGTTTACAGTTGCACCTCTGATAATACCCAGCTCCTGTGTCGCAGTCTGTGTCTCACAGAACTGCACAAAAATACAACTTCCATTTTACTGACAGGAAAAATTATAACCAGAAAAAGCAATCATCTGCAGCCCGTGGCAGAGATGGGAACACCTCAGCATCCTGAGTTCCAGGACACTTTGCAGCCACTAGATAACACTCCCTCCACCCTGGGGCATCATTAGCTAGCAGGTTTTATTCATTCTGCCCGGTTCTGTCTTAGGAGACAACAAGAGACTCATTTGCAATGCTTAATTGGGTCCTACTTGGTGCACACTGCCTGCAAGAGCATGTACTTGGCCATCACTCCTTTTTGCAGCATGCATTTATATTTGGTGCAACAGTGTAAGTGAGGAGTGCTGCTGAGACAGGGAAGGTTGGAGATCTCACCAGCACATGAACAGGGAGCAGTACTTACACACATATCCTGCTGGTACATCTATACAGGTGGTAGCTTCAGGACATGGGTCACTTTCACACCAGACTCTCTCCTCACAGAATTTTCCAGTGAAATTTGCTGGACAGCTGCAATGGAAATCATTCCAAGTGACAATGCATCTGCCACCATTCTGACATGGTTCAGACTGAAAAACAAAATGGTAGACTTTAGGAACAGTGTAATTCATCCTAAAAGAACTTAATAGAAGGAAATGTGACAACAAAGATTGCCACAAACAGCACTTGATTCAAGAAAGGAGGGTAATTAAAATGGAGAGGGTGGTGAAACACTGGCCCAGGTTGCCCAGAGAGGTGGTAGAAACATTCCAGGGCAGGTTGGATTGGGCTCTGAGCAGCCTGCTCAAGTTGAAGATGTCCCTGCTGACTTCAGAGACATTGGACCAGATGAGCTTTAAAGATCCCTTCCAACCCAAATCATTCTGTGATTCACATGATTCTATAAAGACAGGGAGTATGGCCTCCCTGTTTTCAAGTGTGGCATAAAGCAGAGAGTTTGTGATATAAGGGCACCCAAGACTGTTCCTTGAAATGTTGTTGCTGAATCAAGGAATTCCTAAGGGAAGAAGCTGTGCAGCTGCAACAGAACGAAGGGAGGACTGTTCTGTTATCACAGGACTCTCAACAACCAACTGCACACATGCAGAGACAAATAAGAGACATCATACCTTGCAGGTGTCATCAGAGACACAGCCCTTCACAAGATTAGCATTTTGAGTCCTGTTGAGTTCCTGTGGCAGACTGTAGTTCTCCACCTGAAACAACTCTATGTGGTGGCTGTTCAGCTGGATGTCCTGCAAACAGCCTTTAAAATAGCCTCCCCACATATCAGTGCTGTCTGGGTTGGGATGCCCACCAATGTACACTTCATAACCAGCTAAAAGAGGTCTTGCTAGGAGCTGTCCTAGCTCCAGGTACACGTCTGATCGGTGAGCACCAACAATTCCTCCTTGGAAAGACAGAGCTACCAAATGTCTTCTCCCATCCACCAAATTTTCTGGAAATGTGACAGCATCTGTAGATATCATCTCTATCTTCAGCTTGCCATTCTGCAAGTAAATGGTGAGGCAGGGGTGGGTTTCATTGCTGATCTGCAATAGCAAGCCATTAGGCTTCCTACTACGAATGAAAAAGGAAAGGTTGAAGTCTGCACCAAGGCTGTCAGAAAGGGTGAAAGAGGCAAAGCTGGTGGAGTTCTCTAGGCCAAAGGTTGCTGCTGGGCGCTCTGAAAGAGAAAGGAACATACAACAGCTCAATGGCAAGGGGAATGCAGGTGGCACAGGGATACATACTAAGCTGCAACTCTTTTCTACCCAACATTTACAACGTGCATCAGGATAATTATGCTCTCTCCCCACCCAGACCTGTGAAGTGAACGTGTCCCTGCTTTCTCTGGAGGACATAAATTCAAGCACCCATTTAACACAAGAAGGAAACACGAGTCTAGCAGAGTCCTTGCCACCTAGCAGGTTTACTCAAGGACTTTAAAGCTACAAAGTTGCTTAAAAAATATATCAATTTGGCAACAGCAGAACACCTTGCCATGCTCAGTGCACAAGAGTAAAAACAAAACTAGAACAATATTACTATAAGCCTTGCAGGAACAAAAAAAAAAAAAAAAAAGCTAACAGATGATTTGAACTCAAAATTGTCAAAGACCTTCCTTTAATAATGTATTTAATCTACAAAGCAATGCACTCCTATTCATCCTCAACTCAGAAGCTCCACATCTCACAGTGAAACAATTTCTCTGCTCTTCTGGATTTACATAGGTCTGATAAAAAGATGAAGCCAGAGCCGCTGGCTCAGCAAAGAATAATATCTGCACCACAAAACTGACAGTCATTACTGCAGGAGCAACTGACACAGAAAGGATCAATACAAACTTTATTTACAGATTGTTTTGCTTCCACTTTTTCACCGGTCAAGTAGGAAATAGAACTTTCAGAGCTAGGATCCATGCTTATCTAGTATCTTAGAAGTGCTGAGTGATAGAGAAGGTGGCAGAGGTAAATCATGTGGCACGTACCATATGTGCAAGCTGGGCCTCCATAAGGCCTGGAGCAGACACACCTGAAGGTTGCCCAAAGGTCCACACACAGTCCTTCATGAAAGCAGGGCTGGGAGAGACACCACTCTGTCCGGTCACAACCCTGCTGCACTGGGGAGGACTCGCCCATGGGTAGATCCTCCGGAAGCACAGTTTCAGCATCTACCTGAAGGTCCTCCAGGCAGCCGACAAAGCCTTGCTGGCTGTGTGTGTTGTTGGCCATTGGCTCATCAGCACCTCCAAGATACATGTTCAGGAAGGCATGTGGGATCAAAGCAGTGCCACTGGGGACAGGAGAGCTCTGCAGGCAGACACCTGCATCACAAGACTCATGCCAGAGCTTTAGCTGCACAGTGTTGTGTAGAACAATTTCAACTTTATGCCACTGGCCGTCATCAACTCTGAGCCCTTCCAGGAGTAGTGTGTACCCAACATCCTCCTTCTTCAGTCCTGCATGCAGAATGCCATCCAGGAGCTCCAGGAACAAGTATTCAGCTTCATGGCCTCGGTAAAAAAGGATAGCGCTGGGCAAGGTGGTTCGGAACCGGAGGGACACGCTGGCAAGCTCATCTCCTGCTACGTCCCTCCTGCTCTGATTGTTCTTGGGCAGCTCAATGAGGAGATACCCTCTGGAAGCAAAGGAAAACGTTGTTGGTGTTGAGCATGTGGCATCATAGAAACCAGGCTGGCACTGGCACAGGTGGCCATGGCTCTCAGCTTGGTAGGTTGGGATGCACAAGGCCTCATTTTGGCAGTCATGCGTCTGGCACCCAGTGAGCTTCACAGAGCAGTTCTTCCCTCCCCAGATAATGCCATCCTGGCTAGGGGCACAGTGGCAGGTATAGTCAGCAATGCCATCCTCACAGACAGCTCCATTCTTGCAGGGACCCTCCTCACACTCATTGATGTTAACAGCACATTCCACACCTGCGAAAGAGATTTAGAGAGGGGATCTCACTGCGGGGGACTGCGACTCCCTTCCCCAGAGTAAGCCTGCCAGGCACAGACTGCCCTCCCCAGCACTGCTGCTCTCTAAGCCATTCTCTTCAGGGAGCCACCAGAAGACCGAGAGCTGGCAGCAAGGAGCCCCACACTCACCAGAAAGAGGCCTGCCACTGACAAAACAGCAAGAAAACCACTCTGGGGCTGTCCTCCCTGGATGTTCCAAAGAAGGTGCTACTTAGAGAGGAGCCTACATCACACCACAGACTACTGTCCTCTCCCAGACATTCTCAAACACCACATGCAGAGAACATTAGAGGGATAAAACAGCACAGACAAGGACTTCATGCTTCTCCCATAATAGATTTAGTACTGAGATTAACTCTATAGATCTGACCTACTCAAATTCCAGGCATTATCGATGCAGACAGCATTAAAATGGAAAGTTACTGAAAAAAATGTTAAGAAAATTTTAATTCCCAGATGATTCTCCAGTTGGAAAACACTCACGAAACTCAATTCCTTACCAAACAACAAACAAAACATGCTCCACAGGCACCTTGCCACACTTGCAGTTAGCTGATTTAAGTTCTGTTCAGTCCTGTAGAAGGGAACTGGGTGAAAAGTACTGCACTGCAGCTCCAGGCACATGGACCCCAGCAGAACTCAAGTAAATTACAAGACATTAGACTCAAATCTGGTTAATGAAAACCTGTCATTTTCCTGAGCATCTCCAGACTGACAGAAGAGCCCTTCTGAACCAGTTCACTTTAGCCCATAACATTGGTTTTCACTAATCTTCAGAGACAGTCACACAGATAAACCAAGCATGGATTATCCCAATCTAATAGCATTACACGCTGAATCTAGCCAGCAAGCACAACTGGGACAGCAGAAAGAAAGAGAAGGAATTCACACACAAAGGAGGGGAATCAAAACGCAAGAGACATTTGGAAAGAAAAGCCACTAGACAGAATGTGCATGTCAAAGAGATTAGAGAGCTGCCTGAGGGAAAGAGATGAGGGGAGATGGGGCATTAGGAGCACTGGAGCTGGACTTGATGTGTGATTTTAAAAACCCATCCAACAAACAAGTTTGCAAAGATACAGGCTTCTGCCCTCAGCAGTGCCTCACAGGCAGCCTCACACCCTAGCACCCTGCTGTCACTTTGCTCTTTCCAGCCCCACTGTTTGCTTGCTGTTACCAGAGCTATCTCGGCAGATAGGCGAAGACTCAGCATCAGCTTCCAGCTCCAAAATGTCGGTTTGTGTCAGTGCAGGGACATAACACGTGTGGAGCTCTGAGAAACACTGAAAGAGAAATGGAAGGCTCTGGTAATTCTGCATGTTCCAGCTATGCTAGAGCTGTTCTGTAGGCAACGTCATCTTGGATTCCTTAAGGACATAACTCTCCACTGATGTGAACTGGAAGAGAACTGCTGTGCACGGCCTGTGGAAAAGCACTGAATTTGGCTGGCAATATCTGCTTTGAAGAGCACCTCAGCTGATGAACAGATTCAGAGTTGCTAATACTGCTCCAAGAGAACTTTCTTTTTTGCCAGCTACTAATGTCAGGCTTGCTCAGCACACAGAACTTGGGTGTGATCTTACCTGTGGAAGAAGCAGCAAGGATAGGATTAAGTGGCCACACTTGAAGGAAATTTATTGGAATAGAGTATAGTGGAAATCTCTGGGCCTGGAGGATCCCAGTCTGGTGAAGATGGGAAGACACAGACTGGAATTAAGAAAACTCAACAGAGTAGTAGGACTACATGGAGTGGGTGTTGTGAGTTATCAGTGAGGGCCTCTCAAAACTGCAAGAGGCAAGTTGTAAATTTAAGGGGAGAGGCTGTTGGATGATGACAAAAAGACAGATTTGGTATAGTCACAATGCTGCTCTTTCAGATCTGAGCTGTTGATGTTTATCAGGGCAAAAAGAAGATAGCACTGGTTAGGGTAACAAAGGAGAGAAGCTGTGAAGCTTTGCATTTCTGAGAAGGCTGGGAGGCAGGGTGAGAGCCTTATTTCCCAGTGTCACATTCCTAGGCAGGTCTCTTCAGCCAGCGGGCTCTCCCCATGGAGCAGCAGGAACACCTGCCTGAGCTGTTCCCATCCCCCAGCTGACACCTGTGGAGTGAGAGGTTCGCTCCAGGCAGAAAATTACTCCCTAGGGTGAGTGCAAAACCCTAGGCTGGTGGCTAATTAAACACAAGCATTCCCAGGGCATGCAGCTGGTTTGATTTCTGAGCTTGCTTGTTTGAAATGGGTGAAAAGAATCAGTTGACTACTCAGGCCTTTACACACTGCTGTCTAATCTCAGAGCTTACAAACAGGCAATGGTAACATTCAGCAGCAGAGAGAGGAGGGCAGCTCTTTCTAGAGGAACCAAAACCACAAGCAGCATCTTTGTTGCTGTCATTGTCCCTGCCAGCAGCTAGCCAGCAGACCAGAACTGAAGCAGGAGAAGAAATGGGGCCTGTGAAACACCACCTTGTGCATTCCTGTCCTCCTAGAAGCCGCTGCAATGCCAGATTGGAAATAACAGAGGAGACTGTGCAAGAGTTTACAGACCTGGCTAACAACCATTTTTTCCTGGAAGCCAGTGCCAGCCCTTGTTGAACTACACCTCTAATTCCTTATATGCCCAAAGTGACTGTACTTTTTCTTCTAGAGCCAGATTTTGCCCTCTCCTCTGTCATCACCATCAGCTGTGTTTAAACAGCTCTGGTTTGTTAAACTCTTCAGTTACAGCAAAACAAGGCAGAAGATTTCTTGTGCATATTTACTTCCTAGGTGATCATTTCAGGGCCCCTAACTTCGGGGTTTGGCTGTAAATGACAGGGAATGCCAGCAAAATAAAGGAACTTTTCCCTGCTTAAGAAAAGAAAACCAAAAGTTTTTGCTATAGGCCAGAGCAAAACAGAAGAGGGGGATGACTACATTTAACAAAACAGGTTAGTCTCAAGTATTCTTCTCTGTTCCCTCCAAATTTCTTAGTTCAAAGGTTTATTCTTATGTGAACTATCAGTAGTAAAAGCAGTGTTACCTATCTGACTTGTGAGATCAGAAAAGTTTAAAACACTGAATGAGTTGCTTATCTAATTAAAGACTAACAAAGGCAAACCAGTGGAACTTGTTATCTGGAAATCAGACAAGTGTTATTTAAAAGGCTGGTATCTGGAGACAAGTATTTTCAAACATTCCAGTTAATTTAGCAGTGTTTAATCTAACAGTTCCAAACCCACAACCCACAGGGGCTGGGTCAGAAACAGACAGAAGTCTCTGAGTGTTAACAGCCTGCGGGATTTTCAAACACTAATCTATTCACTGCATTCTAAAACGCTAGCCATGTGGTGAGAACGGTTCTGCTCCACAGATCCAAGTGTTAGTAAAATCTGTACAGCTCACCATTCCCTGTATGAAGGTCACGATTTACTGACTGTTAGCAATAAGCACAGATTCATTTTATACAGTGTAAGAATCGTAAACTTCAACAGACACTTTGTATGGTAAAAGAATAAGCACACATCAAGAGAGATATTCTAATTCAGCTGTCATACTGCAAAAAACCTTTGAAGGACAAGGTCTATTCATGGGCCCAGTCTTGAAAGGTGAGTTCAGCAGGGCTTCCCGGCCAGCCCCGGCTTGCCCTCTCCTGCAAGGCAGCTGAATTCCTAGCAACCTTTCCCCGGTGCATCCTAATTAGGGTTTGTATTATTATCATCAAAAGAAAAAAGGAGGGGAGGGAGAGAGGGGGGAGAGAGAGAATTAGCCACAACAAATGGAACCCAAGACAATTATATTTGTACAATTACTGCCATTTCCATGGCAACACACTGCTTTGACCTCTCTCCCACGGTGTACTACTACACGAGGAGACAGTGGGGGAGGAGATGTGGAAGGGCATGGGCCAGCAAAGGGTTTATCCTCTGAGTTAAAACAAAAAGTACTGCTCCAGAACAAAGTTTTAAATCATGAAAGGAAAAAAAGGAAATTACCCAAAAAATCTGTAAAATGCAAAACTAAGGTTTCACAGAACTACCAGGGAGACATCTGAGTGTTTACCCAGGACACCTGAGTACAAAGCAAGGACCCATGGTCTGGAACACCCCAGATTTGATTACGGCATAAGAGCAGGGCAGAAGCAGAGCAGAGATGCGCAGGCAGCGTGCTGACAGCTCCGCATTCATCTTGCGGCAACAAGGAAATTCCTTGCCTGAAAGTTTCCAAAACAAAACTTTAGGTCTCTTCAAAACAAAAACATTCTTCCTTTCTACTCAATTCTTGCTCCTTCTCATGCCTCCAGCTACCACGACTCACACAGCCAGCTCCCTGCCCTGGGCAGGCACGCAAACATTCAGTACACGCTGCAATTACTGTATAGATCTCATTACCTGCTAGCAGAAAAAATCCCTTCAGGATCACGCCAATCAGCACAGATTTCATGGCCGACTCCTTGCGGACATTTGTGACAGTAAAGGGGGAAAAAAATGACGGTGGATGGCGGGGGAGGAATGACAAAAAAGGCTGGACTGAAACGGCAGAACGTGTGTAAGCGCTCCCTGATGCCAGTCAGACAAAAAGGGATTGGAGACGAAACCAGCCAATATAGAAGAGACCTGCGCTCTGTGAGATCTAATCCAGCCCTGCTCTAAACCTCCCCAGCTGGCCTCTGTCAGTGCTGACATGAAGAATGTGTACTCACAGCTATCCTCGCCCAGTGCATTACAGTAATACCCTGCACTATCCACAGCATTATCTCCAGCAATCTCCTGCCCTTGCCACCTCCCAGGTGAGCCTCCCAAATTCCATGAATAAACCCAAAATATGGATTTTACTTGTTAAGCGAAAAAGCTTCATTTCCACCACTGTGTAATATCCAAGCCACATGAATTAGGAGAGCTGCAAATGTGGAGTGCAGCCTGGGTCCTGCTGTACTCTTTATCAGGGACCAGCATTTCACGTGCCCTGTTCTCTGTATTCAGGAGCACAAACATTTCCATTCTGCAATACTAACAAAGAGAAGCCTCAAGTTTTAACTACCATGATCTGCTTCTCTGAAGTCAGACTGAACAGTAGGAAATTCTCTGCATTACACTGACTGTACAGGTTCAAACAGGGCTGTAGAATCAAAACTATTTCTTTTCTTATTAGCAACCTTATAAAATTAGCTGTAGCAATCTTTTTTCTCAGTGGTTCTTGGGTTGTTTTGTACTTTCGTGTTGTAAGGAGCCCAGACAGGTTCTTCTTTCAGTGAAGAAATGCCATGTGGGAGCTTTTCCACAAACAGAGTCACTCTAAGTATCAATGTCAGGTCCAAGCAAACAAAAACTCCCACATGTCAGTCTGGAATCTGCATTAGCAGTATCACTTTAAGATATTAAAAGAAAGCATTCCAGCAGCTCTTGTAGCTATGTTATTTTCTTCATTTCACTCAATCCAAACATGCCAGTCAGTTTTACAGGTATTTTAAGTGGGAGTGTGTGTTTGGAGTCAAAACTTCAGTTACATCTGGGTCCTGTGCACACACAGACCTACCCTAGCACTGATTTTAAATACTACCTGTATTAGCTAGTACCACCCTTCTGTTGTCCAAAACAAATGGGCAGCTTGTGCCCATTCAAGCTGCAGCTGCATCAGTAAAGAGTAACAACTGTCAAGAGTGAAGAAAGTTAAACCCCTGCAGAAGGGCCATTCAGTGCGGAAGGGAAGAGGGAAGGGAAGCATCCCCTAGCTCCCTTCAGCTATATTAACCAAAAGAGATTCCGCCGAAGGGGTAACAGTCCTCTAATCTCTTTACTAGCTTAACCTTTTAGCTACCCTTTCTGCAGAGGCTGCATGTCTAAACCAAATCTGACATCAAGAAATACCTGCACAAAAATTTTAAACCTATCAACAGGTGGTCAGAAGGAAGAGGCGTCTCCCATTTACCTCACAAACCACAACCTAGGAATTTGAGTTGATTTGATCCAGACTGGCATGCTGACAGAGCTCTCATTTATAGCTGGCTACACAAAGGTATTGGACTTCTTTCAGGACAACTGACAAAGACATTCCATCTGAACAGTGGTCAGTAAGCCCTCAAGTTACACTGAGACATTCACAATCACACTCCCACATTTACCATCATATCACCTTCTGATTTCTCATGCAGGTAGAAGAATTCCTCAGCCACATACAAGAAAAGCTCAAGAGTTTTCCATGACCACAAGGTGCCACTGCCAAGGAGTGTCTGCAGTTGAAATGATCGTGCTCTTCCCCTCACTTCCAGGTTGACCAGTGCCACAGCACCGTGGTTTAGGAAGCTGCCTTTCTAAAGACAACTTTGGAAGGAGAGGAAATATAAAAGGAAGTGCTCAGGACATTTAAATATTTAAAGAAGGAAAGAGTTGAATGCCACTTAACCAATTGTATTCTTGCAGGTTAAAAATCAGGTTCCATTCCAAATGTAGGTACCTGTCTTTCTCATAGTCTAAACTATTGCATAGTACATACATGATGGAGAGAAACCATTCCTACAAATAGTGAATTTATTTCTGAGGTGTTTTCCTTAAAACCAGAATTTTCCTAATATGCTTTTTCTTGATCATTTCCAAGACCATGCAAGATTCATTCTCCTCCTCCATTCAGTACCCAAGCAATTTTTTGACTCATACTTCCTACATCCTCTCAGGGTACACCCTCTGCTAAAGCACAAAGTGACACACTGAACAGACTCTTTAGGACTTATCGTGTAGGTTCCTCAGGAGTGAGGCACTGCTTCTGCAACAACATTTCAGAGAGAGCAGGTTCATCTCCCTCCACTGCTGTAGCCTGAGACAGCACTGAGGCAGTTCATCTCCCTCCACTGCTGTAGCCTGAGACAGCACTGAGGCAGTTCATTCGCAAAGACAGAATTTCTCCTGACACACACTGTTATCCCAACACTCCCCAAATTCCTAAGACACAAGAAAATAAAGCCTCCAGAAAGAACCCCTGCTGCCCCAAGAAAGCATTCTTCATCAGAGTAGCAAGTTCACTTTAATCAGTGGAGGCAGCTTAAACCCAAGTTCACGGCAGATCTAAGCTGCCACAAAACTGTGTTTTGAACAGAAACATTATGGGAAGCTTCACAAAGTTGTTCTGTGATCCTAATATGAAGTAATAAGCTGTTTACCCAGCATGACTGTACTGGGATTAATTGACAAAGGAGGGGAGATTAATTGCTATTATTTCCCTGTCAGCTTCACTCCTCCACACGCACTCTCTGATCTCACAGACTGCTCCCAGCCTTTCACTGTGTTAATGTATCAGAACTACCTCAGCTGAGACAAAGTCCTTTACCAAAAGCTATATCCTGAAGAGCAACCTGCTTTAAACCCCCTTCAAGTACTAATGAACCTAAATTTGATGCAGCAGAATGAACTCTAGCGCTCCTTTGCCCATCATCCTGTGTTTCTGTCAGCTTTTCTGCCTATGAGCACGCTAAGATTTGGAAAGGATTAAACAGATCTGCAGTTTGGCGAGGCACAATGAAATTCTGAACTCTGTGCGGGTGTTGGGGCACTGAAGGAGAAAAAGGGAACAGGGCACATATGTACGTGGGAATTCTGACAAGTAGGATAAACTTTAAACCGTCTCTTTGGATAAGATCTTGGCTCACAAGTACAGCATTGTAACTACTCAAGAAAACAGTGATAAAGAGCTTAAATAAAAGCCTATTTTCAAAGATCTCACCTATGAAAGCAAATTTTTCTTGGCCTAGACTAAATTAGGAACCCAAACCAAACATAATAGCCCAGAAAGTCCCACAAAGACATCAGCCCAGTTCCAGAAGGTGTTAACTAGGAGCTCATTTGACATTCTGGGAATGAAAGCACCTGTATCATAGGTCTTCCCATGAAAAGGGCTGGGCAGAAATATTGGCAGAAATACCAGGCAGAAACCACTATGACCACAGAAGGTAAACAAAACTTTCCCGTGCAATAAATGCCTGAGACAGTCTCTGGAATGCTGCTACTTGCTGTTGGAAGAAGTTAAAGCCACAAGGTTTTCCTCTGCCTTCAAGTTTTTCCTTTTTCCCACGAGATGGCAGCCTAGTAACACTGCGGAAAGGTTACATCCACCTCACAGATACACAGACTGCTGGGGACCACCTTTCTTACAACAGATTGCCCAAAACAGTACGCAAGGACAGCGAGTACATACAGAATTTACAGAAGCAGAAAAACCAAAAGTGAATACTTTGAACCAAGATAAAGTTTAGTGTCAGTCAGCAGTGTACCTTCCTAACAGTGTTCATGCACAATATTCACTGCTGCCTAATTTCTCAGCTAGAAAACTGAGATCTACAAGGGTCAAGCAGGGCATCTGTGTAAGAATCCAGACTCCCCATTCTCCTGTAAACAGAGATGGCTTCATTTGCTCACATCACAGAGACCTTTTGACCTCCTAACATAGCAGATTACTGCCTTCAGCCAATAACCACTGTCTCTTAATCATCCAAGGGTTTTAGGGAATAGAGATGTTTTACAGATGGTTTAGGTGCTGGTGATCCAATCTGTTACAGTCAGTAGCTTCTGACAACTAGAATGTTAAGCACACCTCTAATTTTAAGACTGGTTTTGTTCACCTTTGTAGTATATGTATAAAAATCACCAGTTCTCCCAGTGAGCTTTCACTCCAGGATATGGATCCCCTAATATATTTTGATCTTAGACTCTTCTATATACTCAATCTTACATCTCAATAGCTAGTTCATAGCCTACCAACTTACTTCACCAAAACCACATCACTTTCCTGTGGCATTTGAGCCCTGAACTGCAGACATCCTGCTGCAGCACTACCACGCTCCTCAATTCATCTCAGTCCTGCTCAACTACCAGCACTGGAATTAAGTCCAGCAGCCAGGCAGGAACACAGCAGCTCAGCATCAGTTAATCAGGACTTGATTCCAGCCTCCCCCCTTCACCAGCATTACCTGAATAACCTGGCAGGCAATGACAAACGAAGCCATTAGTAAGGTCCACACAGAGCCCTCCATTCTGACACGGCTGGGACTCACACTCGTCAATGTTAGTAAAGCAGGTCTCTCCTTTGAAGTGAAAACACAAACAGACACTGTAAGTGCACACGTCCATCAGTGAAAGAAAGAATGACAACTGTATCCATAATTATTTTGCATTGCTTTTCTGTCACCTCAAAATGAAAAATTTCTTGGACTACAGCATGTCTCTCAGACACTTTGGCAAATAGGTAGGAACACTGAAACAGCTACGGAAAACGGAGTGTGGAAAGGTCAAATGATTTTTCCAGCGTCATGAAAGGAAGCAGCGGCAGGATGAAAACTTGTGAATCATTCCCATCTCTGCAGTAGTGGACTGAACTCTGATTTCTCTCTCAAAAAAGAGTAATGTAGGAGTGTTTAGCCTCTTCTACCAGGGAATTTCCCCAGCTGTTAAAACCCAGTCTTTTATACATACCCGTAAAGCACAGAAAGGTGGTATTTCAGCTGAACAGCCACAGAGATAAGAGCTCCAAGACCAAGATATCAAGAACCCCGCCTCTTTCCCACCCATTCTGATTATACAGTTGCTGTGGTGAGAGTAGTTTCATTAGGGAAACACCTAGCATAGTTATCTGGGACTCCAGGGAATTAGTTTTCTCTGATGAGAAGTCTTGAAGATTCCCTGTAGGGATGAATCCTGCCATATGCATGAGAGACTGACAAAGAGAAACCACCTTGGCATCTGCATAGCCAGAGGGCACACATCAAAGCACTTGGAAAGTGCAGAGGCTGTTGCCTCAGCCTTCAAACAGGCTTGCTGGACAGAGAATGACACACAGCTGCCTCCCACAAAGTCATTCAGTGTCGTTTCTGAAGTATCAGGCTGCTGCTCGCTCTGAAGTAAGTCTGTAAGGGATTTTGGTTGCACAGATACCTTCCTATCTCTTCAAACCATGCAGCAGCCATCAGGTGCAGGCAGGATGAACATTTACTGCATAGCTCACCTGCAAAGCCTGGCTGGCATGAACAGAGGAAACCAGCTGCTTGGCTATAGCTGAAAGTACTGGGGAAGTCAGGTAGTGTTCCATAGTAGGCTTGGTTGGATCGCTGAAAGCATACACCTCCGTTGTGACAGGGATCTGTTGCACACTCATCCACATCCTCTTCACAGTGCTGTCCTGTGTAACCTGCCATGAGACACCACATGTATCACTGGAACTAGTCTCCCAAACACTGTGGCTACCCAGAAGAAGAGAATAAGATCCAGAAGGTACTGAAGCTCATCTAGCAGGAAAACCCAAGCTCCTCCACTTTCTCCACTATGTCAAAATCAGCAGCCAAATAATCAATTAGCAGGAAAGTACCATCTCATGACAGAAAAGCACATGATATTTTCCTAGAAAAAAGACAGAGAATCAAGGTGCGTTTCCTGGAAAAGAGGTCAACTGGATCTCAGGATGGGCTGTGAAAGGCAGCAGTAGCAGCCTCACTGTTTCAGACAATGAAAACGATCACAGTGGACCAGGCAGTATGATCACTAATTCTTTCTTTCTTCAACACAGCAATTTAGCATGTGTTTTCCCTTGCTGTATGCCTACACACCAGAACAGCAAACCAGATTTCTAATCTACCTGGCCAGCAGGCACAGCTGTAGTTTTTGATTCCCTCCACACACGTGGCATTGTTCAGACAGGGTTCTGAGGCACACTCCAGGATATCCAACTCACAGTGGTCACCCTCGAAGCCTGTGTCACTGCAGTCACAATGGTAGCTGTGGGGCAACAAAACAGGGAAATGCATAAACTTGTAATCTGAACCACGAAGCCCAATATGAAAGAGCAACAGAACTAAGATGTCAGGCCTCACCCGCTCGTGGGGCAGAGGAAAAAGACAGTTTCATCTGCATGAACAAGCCACACTGATGACAGAGCAGACAATACTCAACAGCCTCTGAGTTCACATCTCACCTGTGAAAAGGTAAATTCAGACACACAGATACGTTCTCAACAGGTGCTCTGGCTGTCCATGAACTGCAAATCACTCCCCTTCGTATCTGATATGGCAGCTGGAAGTGATAAAGGGAATCTTTTCCTATCTTCCTGTATGCATCCTGGGAGTTCTGCTCCTGAGAGAGGCCTTCTTACTCACTGCCATAAATCACTCTCACTTACTGCCACTGGGACCACCAGAATGTACATTTAAGGAAATTCAATCCGTCCCACAGATTTCTGCTCTGAATTTCACAGATTACACCATGTAGATCAGTCCTGCTAGATAATTGCCCAAAGAAGGCTGATTTCTTACCTGTTGATGAGGTCATGACATGTCCCATTGTGCTGGCATGGCTGGCTCACACATTCATCAATGTCCACCTCGCAGTGGACCCCTTGGTATCCTGGTATGCAGGTGCAAGTGTAGAACCCAATATGATCATTGCACAAGGCCCCATTCTGGCATGGGTCTGAATCACATTCATCTATTTCAGCATCACAGTTCACACCTTTGTAACAAACAGAGAAATACCCGTGTTACAAATCCCAAAAAAGTGTATCTGTGCTGTCTGGACTTCTGAGCTGCAATCATAACAGCCACGTTATAAACCTAAACTGCCTATAGCATAGCGATCCACTCTAATTTTACCACAAGAACACTGGGAGCTCGTGAACAGCATGCAATTCTTACAAATTAGGAACTGTAATTTTTATTGCAAACAAAATTAATTTAGCCAGACTTTTGGATTTTAGTCTTCAGTCAAAATTATAAATAGCTTCCGGTATTTGGGAAGTTTTTGCCTCTTTCATTCAGGTTTGATGAAGCAGCCAAATCATTCAGCACTTCACAAATAATATCCATTTTCTAAGCACGCCATGATATCTTGATTGTGTATACAGCAATGAAAGCTGTTTTGGTTTGGGATCCTTTGAGGGCAGAGAAGAATCACACTGCTAGGCAGTGTTACTTCAACTTATATATATGATACAGCTCTTACAGTTTTAGTTAGACATGGTACTCCTCACTTATGTGGTATTGCTATTAATCAGATTCAGCTGCATTTTGGGTATGGGAAAAGTGATCTCTATCTGTTTCTCCAAAACACTGTTCCATTTGTTCAAATAATATTTTTAACTCAATTTGAGATACCTAAGAAAAAAAAAAAAAAGCACTAAAGCAGTGCAAATTACAGTGGCACTAGATATTAGTAAACAATTTTATTGTGAAATGGTATTTAAAAATTAGTGGTTAGGTCCAATGCTACTAATCAAGAACAAACCCAAGTCATTAATCTTTGGTCTGAAGTTTCAACTTTTCCCTGACAGAATAGAAGACTACTATGTAACTACCTTATCATACTATATTCCACCTCTCTGGGTTGTCTGTGGCCTGGCATCACCTCCAAACTTTACTCATTATAGTGGCACCTGCCAATCCATCTAATCTTCTCTTCCTGGCAAAGGTTCACCACATGGTGGACATGGCCATCCTAATCCTAAAGGAATGTGGGCCCCCTAATCTGCTGGTTCAAGCTTGTCATTACCCACAAAAAACTTCCTTTACCCAAATTCCAGCTGCAAGCACCAGGAAATGACCAGGCCTTGCTAGCCAAAGGTGCTAGAAACTCTGGATAAAGCATTAGATCATAGGACAAAGCCTCATATTTGACATCAGAATAACTTGGAGCACAAGCTCCTCCAGCTGCTTGGGTCATTCTATCACTTCTTTGGCAGGAGAATAATGAATTAAAACTTCAGAATTGAGATTAAAATGTAACTGGTTTGCAAAGACAGGCTTATGCTTGACACTCCAAATCAGAAGCAATCTTATGGCCTACACAGAAATTCTACTTTTTTTTCCTCCTTCATCTCTTCAATTTTATCAGAGTGAGTAAGCATCAAGGACTGCATTCCTGATGTTGCAACTTCTGCTCATTCCACTGGTAATCAGCAGCATTCCTTCACAGCAACCTAACTCTTTAAACACTTCAGTCTGTGACAACAAGGAAGGCTGAGGAAGTTCATGTGCTAGGTGGTACCAGGCAGACGTGGGCGCAGAACAACTGCATTCCACTCTGATAAACAGGGCTGGAGAAAGGAAAACCCCCCACTGCCTCCCTTACAGATAACTCACAGGTGCAGATTACTCTGAGTTACCATTAGTACAGATGCCCAAAATAGAGATACTTATACAAAAAAAAAAAAAAAAATTATTGGGCACAAAAGAATTAGAAATCTGCCAGTCTATTCCAAAAAAGTCTACTTCCCTCAGAGAAATCCTGCAGGGCAAGACAAAGTACTACAGGCCAGACAGGCAGAGGTAAGTTATACCTGAAAATATTAAGTATCTGTTTCCTGATAATAAATCTCTTTTCTTGTATCCCTCCTCTAATTTCATACTGAGTTAATCACATTTAATTTATATCTCGTACTTCAGTCTCAGTGCATCCACTTCCACTCTTAGATCCACGTCTCTCAACATCCACAACCACCTATGGAAATCAAAGCCTCAGCTATTGCCTGGGTGCTGTAACAACAAATCCTGCACCACAATTCACACACAGTATTGAACACTCCCAAAATACAAACTGTGCAACAGAGGTTTAGTCTCACAGCTGTAAAACAGCTTCTCAGGACAGCTACTAACTCTAAAAGGCACAGCAGCAGGAGGCAAATTGTGGGAATACACAAACAGCGAGACACAACCCAACCGCCCGGCTAGTAGGTGAGCATGAAAGGTACCTGTGTAGCCGGGGACGCACTGGCACACATAGTGATCCATCTCATTCAGGCAGGTGCCATTGTTTCTACAGGGCTGGGACGCACACTCGTTGATGTCTATTTCACAGTTGTATCCTTGGAACCCCGGCACACAGAAACAGCTATACTCATCCACCCTGTCGCGGCAGATGGCTCCGTTCTGGCAGGGGTTCGAGGCGCACTCATCAATGTTGTCTCTGCAGTTGGCCCCGGTGAAGCCAGGCTGGCAGATGCAGGAATAGTCCCCAGGACCCTCGACACATGTCCCGTTATTTAGGCAGGGGTGGCTAGAGCACACAGAGCTTTCTGTTTGGCAGCCTTCTCCACTCAGTCCCGTTTGGCATTTACAGGTGTATCCATTTACACTATCTACACATTCAAAACGAGGATCTGTACAAGGGTTGCTCTCACACTCATTAATATTAATGTTACAATCAATACCTGTGAAGCCAGGCATACAGATGCATTCATATTCCAGGAATCCTGGGGTTGCGTTGCAAATCCTAGGGGCAAGACACTTGGGTTTAACACATGCGTCATAGAGGAGTTCACAGTTTATGCCCATGTAGGCTACAGGCTCCAAGGGGCAGGTGCACTCATAACCCACTTCCAAATCTTTACAGCTCCCACCATTCTGACATGGGGATGAGGAACATCTGCTATCATTGTCAGAGTATGACGTTCCTGTTGAGAAAAGAGACTTTTTGTTAGTCAGCATTCATAGTCCTAAAGAAGAAGGTTCTTCTACTAATCACCACATAAAAGTCAGAGCTTACCCACACAAATTTTGCTCTGTAAGGGGCTGTTCTAGCCAAGGAGATGTCTGTGAAAAATTGCCAGTAAAGCTCACAAACTGGCTAACGGTATCACAGAAATAGCTACTGCTGCTGAGACAGGCCTGGCTTTGCCTAGCATTGGGAATGAAGTAACCACTAGCATTTCACATTGGGTTTACACAAAGCTCTTTGCCCTTTTTGCTGCCTTCTGCATGTAACTGTGGGCCTCTGGGAAACTCCACAACACTGTGACTGGAGAGCAGGCAGTTCCTCTTACACTACCTATAGCTCACTCCCTTGGTCCTCACTGCATTACTGCTAGTCAAGAAATGTTTTATCGTGCCATGCTCCATGCTAAGGATTTGCCAGGATCACACACCACAGCACCACTTCTCAGCTGACCTTAAACATTCTTTCATTCATGCCGTCGTTATCCCAGTCCATATTTGGTCATGTTTGCCTTGCTCTGGTGCACCTTCTACGCACCCAGTAGTTAATCTATGTCAATGGTTTTCTATCTACTCACTGCTCCATCAGCTTCTCAGTTTCTTTGTACCTGAAGGTGGAGGCATCAACTTCACAGCCTGAAAGGGACTTATAGGAGACTTCTGTTTACAAAAGCTTGCCTCTTCCCTGACCTCCCCTCAAATTTCTCCCACCAAAAGCCTCTAGTGTTGTTAAGTGTTCTTTTAAGAAGCGAGTTGATGGGGGAGGGGGCTCGGGGATTTAGACAGCCCTTTCTCTTCCCAGCATCATTTCTACACACCCACCCCTCCCTTCCACTCTCATGTGATCTGGGGCGAGCTGCTGAGCATTGCACTGTCCAGCAATCTCATTATTCTGCTATCAACCCTTTTATTCTCGGATTCCCAGTCAGGCAGAAAACAAGGATGACGGAATCTGCCTGGAATCTCTGTAGCAATTAAGAGTGGGAGCCCAGGAAACTATTTGCAAAAGAGCTTTACTAGACAGGAGCTCTCAGCCTTTGTGCATTTAATGAGTAACCAGTCCCAGCTTGCACTTTCCACAGGCCAGGAGGACAGCCCAGGATAAAAAGAGACCAAGTCCACCGCACCTTCAGAATGACTTCTCTGACGTGTGTCAGACTGCATCTGCAAAGAAATTCACATTCCAACAGAATCTCCAAGCATTGCTAGGCACCAAAGCCATTTCAAAGGCTACATGTATAGTTTTCTGGTTCTGTGATAAGTAGTCTAAAATGCTTCTTCCAAATAAATGCCAAATCCCTTTGCCATTTCCTTTCTTTTCCAATGCTTTTTCACCACAGACACACTTTGTACTTTCTCTATTTTGGCTCATCATATGACTGCAATGCTCAATAATCTCTATTAGTCACTAATGTCTGTCCATTACAAAAAGATTCGGTGACAAATCTATGGCCCCATAGTCACACACAAACTTGCAAGACATAAAGGGGCTGAACTGCTGCCAGATAGCACGTCAAGCAGACACAAAGCTTCCACTAAAAAGTCAAAAGGCCATCTTGGCTAACCAAAGAACAGTAGTATGGTAGTTGGGACAACTCCAAACTCCTCTAAACTCACTATGATAATGAACAACAGCAGTGATTAACTTGCACTCATGATCTGTGGTGAATAAGTAGTTACATACAGGCCTAAGTGAAGAAAAGCTGTATTTCTGCACTGTTACTATAACAGTTCTAGCTGCTTTCTATGACCAAATATTACCTTAGTTATGTCTAGAAGTGATGACTTCAGCAGGACTCATTTTGGAGGAAAATGTTCCTTTTTGGAACAAACATCCTGAAGCAGCACATCATGCTCATAAGCCATGCATGGAGCAGGCTGAGAAGACTGCAGAGTAAATCACAAGAAATAAAACAATATCTAAATAACTTTAAATTATTCTATGAACTGCAGCTTGCAGAAAATTACCCACGTGTCTGCCCTACTCAGTAGAGGTTACAGGTGTATTAACAACACTAACTCCAAGATTATATCATACAGTCCCCTGTATACACCATGCCTATACTAACACTGCAATAGTTCCCAAGGACAAAATATGTCCCTGTCTAAATGCAGTAAAACTACAGAGGCATATTCCTACAAAGGCAAATTTCTGGGTAAATAATTCCACAGGTGAGACATTAATTCAATTAAAATTGAATTTCTTTCAGAGTGATGACAGAAAGGGGGATTTCAGCAGTGAGAAGTGAGCACAACACTTTACGCATTTAGATTCCTGGCAACGCCAGACTCTGCAGGAGTTGAGTGTATACATGGGGATCTAAAATTTAACCTACCACCAAGCTTAAGAAAAAAACATATATTGATGGTTTTAGCACTGGTCTTGTTAGTTTCACCCATCAGTGCTAGGGTATACAATAATTCCTCTTGGTTTTGGAATGGATTATTATTTGACTGTGAATAGCACATGAATATTCATCAAATTCTAATAACCATAAATCAACTCTTTCTGCTGCACAATATACCAACCAAGAAAACATATAATTCAGACTACGTGTTTTCATGGAGATGGTGAAAATCAGGCTGAAGTAGTAATTGAATGACAAGTGTTTACAGCTTTCCACAAAAGTAGTTGTTGCTGGATTAACAGCGACAGGATTTTTCCTTCACACCTCACAAGAGGACTATGAATCAGTGGTGTTTGAGGCTGAAAAAAACATAGAAAAATATATTACAATCATACTGTCCTGCAATCCTACTCTAAAATGAAAGTGGAGAAGACACAGTTGCTTCGAAGAATGTTTCAGGCTTTTAGGGGTGGACTAGGAGGAACTTCAAAGGCTAACAGAGTCCCATATAAAGCATTCATTGAGATCTGTCAAGACAGGCCTGGTTTTACAGTTTAAAGATGAGGTTTATGACTTTTAGTATCACTGTAAGGCAAATAAGATGCATTGCCAGGCTTTGTCTTAGTAATTTGCTTTAATAATTTTAGACCTTTATAATTTAAATTATCTTGTCAGAGGCCAGTTGCAGCATCAGTTTTCTAGCCATAAAAAAAGAAATCAGAAATTAATGAGATGCTGGGCAACCTGAGATCGCCCAGGCAGTAGTTCATTGTCTCTCCCAGAGAGTCGTGAGAAATCTCTTATTTCAGTAAAGACAAGACACTGCTGCACTGCACTGGCAGAGAGAGGTCTGGGAAGTGGTAAAGAGAGTGCAGGAGTTTCTGTCCTTAAAAAACAATCAGCCTCCCTCAACTTTATTTGTTCTCCATGATCTTATATATATTGCGAAATCTCAGCCATAGTTTTCCCCACAAAGGGAAGCTGCATTGAGGTACCTTCTCTGAGAGTCTCCCCTCTCCACCCTGACATTATGCTAGCACTGCTGCCAGGAGGTTTTATTAGATGCCCAATGAGCCGCTGACAATGCAGAGGACAAGGAGCTTCAGTTATTTCCTTACTTCAATGTTTGTGAGATGCTGCTTCAGCACTACTCACTGGCTGCTAATTTTTTTTATTTGCTTTTCACAAGTTTCTTTTCACAGGAAACTGTGACAGAGGACAGACGGCCTCAAGCTGGAGATACATCTGACCTCATGGAAGATGCTCAGACCTTCACTGATGCCTTAGAGGTGCTTATAATGGTCACTTAAAATTCCAGCAGGGAAGTGGCAGCACTGTGATTATCAGCCCAGAGACTACCCTGTTTCCTTCACGCTGAAGGACGATTTTGGCAACTGCTCTATTTTTAAAAGTTTTATTTAATGTTATTCAAATTTAGCAATATAAGAAGGTAAGCCCTAAAGTTATAGAGGATGTGAGACTTGGCACTTCTACCCAGACTAATTATGGGAACATTGCTAATTATGAGAACTTATTACTGTGAAGGATTCCCAGAAGAGAAAGGAGTTGACACTCTGCATCTCCTACTACAGCACTTCTGGTTTCTGTTAAACAAGTTGCAGTGGACAGAATTCTGGCATATCCTCCTCCTTGTCTTAGTGACATACTTTGGGAAAAGCTTCCTTCATGCTTACAAGTATTTATTTTTGCTTCCATAACAATAACCAAATCACAATGCATTAAGTTCCTTTTGCTCACATATTTGTTATTGAGCTCCTTGACTTCCACACTGTTCTAAATCTTGCTCCCTATGACTATCATCTTTTACAAAAAGACACTGCAGGCTTGTGGAGAAGATGCTTTCTCTGTGTGTTTCACCTGCTGTAACCACTACAACTGGAGAAAAAAACCCAATTCACAAGCAGGAAGTAAGAACAGGCTTCCCACTTCCAACTGCAGTAATACCTGAGCTAGAGGAATCATCAAGTGCTGAAGCATAACTGCTCCGAGCCCCAGCCAGGCTGTGACTCTGATGATCCCTCTGGCACACTTCTCACTAGAGAAAGATACTGAGGTTGAGGAAAGGAACCTCCTCCACCTCAAACATCAGAGAAACACAACTTCTAAATAAACTCTGAATAAAGGAATGGACAGAGTTAGGTCTCCATGACAACAGGAAGGCATGTGCTTATATTAGTAAATCCCTGTTGACCTCTACTGATCTTTCCCTATCCTGGTCAGTGTAAAGGATTAGTGAAAAGGTACACATCATGGCCTGTTCCCAGGATCCAGACACCACAAAGACTGGTCAAACCTGAAAAAGGGCTTTCATGTTCATCCTCTCTCATCCCCACCCTTGCTAACTGTGGAAGGATGGAATATCTCCTGCTTCTAGTAATACTAGTATCAAAAAACAAGGCCCTGAAATTCTCTGAGACTACTGACATGCAAATAATTTGCCCTGATTTCTCACCTAATCTAAAATATTCTGTTTCCTGTTTAATACAGCAACAGGTATATTCTGACAGCTGCTTTAAGAGTAAGTTTTCTATTCAACATCAGAAAATGTCATGTGAGCATAGGAAACTTTCCAAAATACCAGTGTTTGATCACCACAAGCAAGCTCCTGAGCCACAGCAGCTTACCACCTCTGCCAGCTCTGTTGCAGCATTTGCTCCCACTTACCACCTGCTCCCTCTCCTCTCAACTTCCCATTATCTTTTGTTTGAATTTCCTGGTCTTATGCTCAAATGACACCACCACTAGGATGAGGTATATTCAATTCCCCTCAAGGTCCTGGTGCCCAGAGTCAAGTTCCTCCTCCCTTTTCCACAGCAAGTACTTAACGTTTTTTTCTTTTAATTGTTGTGCTAGTAATATAAAAGGGAGAAATGACACTTCAATGAAAACACATCTGAGATACTATCTGCTAGCTAAACCTAAACATCATCGTCAGCTCAGGTTATCAGCTTATCAGACCTGACAATGTCTGTGAAGCAAGAAATTACACTAGGACAAAACAACACTCAAAATAAAGATTAGATAATAAAAAAGCAATGTTGGCAATCAGCAAGTAGTACCTTTAAGACAATACTGAATAAATCGTCTAGCAAGACACTAGGCATCCTAGTAGTCCCTATAGCACCTTTCAGAAGAGTAATTTTAAGGAGCAGTACTATTCATGGGTGTATCTAAGTCAACTACCATTTTGGATACCAATTTAGAAACCTCTAACAAAGATGTCTGCACACAGTTCACAGAATCAGATGGCAGCTTTTCCTATCCAACAGCTCAGAGTGATACTGTGCCTTCATCACTTCCAAGTTTACTTCTGACATTGTTTTTCTTTGTTATGGGAAAGCAACAAGTTCCAGACCACAACATCTGCTTGCTTGGTGTGTGCATATGTTTGGTGTGACAGAGCTTTATCATATCAAAGATATGTAGGCAGTCCACTAGTGGAAAACATTTATAGGGCATCTATAAAGATCTAGACCAAGAGACGTCCATTAAGACAGGCATAAGAAGATGTGGCTCATTTCCCCTTGTGAAACATGCAGAGTATTTACCACCTGAAAAAAGCAGAATACTGATTCCTGGCTCTCTCCCACCCAGCCTGCCCAGTGAATTGCTGAATGATGCCAAACAGTGGGCAGCAATCCACAGGGCTGAGCAGTGCCAATATTATGGCCAGAGGCATTAACACCATTAATCAGAAATATTACTTCAGGGAATTAAACTTACTCTTAACACAGAACCAGGAGCCAGCAACTTGTTTTCATTATCTATTCACTGTTTTAATGCAGATTTGCAGATGTAGCTACTATTATTATGCTTGTAGATCTTGAGGAAAGACAGGAGCTATAAATCTGTATTTTATGATAGTATTGTATATATTGCCACCGTAACTCTTTGATCTTCTGTGCTTATGACACTCCAGTATTTTCCCTTAATAAACACTCTTCCAAGCTGGCCTTTGTGGTTTACATGTTCTCTGATCTCTCAGCCATTTCCACAGATCAAACACTAAGACTAGGGGTTTCCTGTGTATTCAGTTAACCAGACAGAGTCACAAGCTTTAATTTCCAATTTGTACTTAAATACAATGACAATCAACAAAACAGCTAAAGAGATTGTATTTCTTTGTTTCCACCTTCTGAAGAGAAAAAGATTTAAATTGTCTCTATGTCCAAGCTAATTTCAAGAGCTTGCATTAGAGCAGATAGCAAACTGCCACAAAAAAAACCTATCTCTACACGTTCTTTCTCAATAGGTGTCCAAAGCATTCTCCAAGTCAAAGGTATGTGAATAACTGTGCTCAAAGCTGACTAGAGCTATGAGAATAAAAATGAGCAGACACTCACTCTGTCCTCCAGAACATCCATTAGAACACAACAATTTCAGCTGTGAGATACTGTGCCCATTACACAGACAGGAGCAGCAAACTGGAGTCACAGGCTGAGTCTGTACCACTATCTCTCTGGAATTTATTTTAAACAAACTAATATAGTGTGGATCAGGCTGCAGAGTGGCCTTATGGTTACAGCTTGCAACAGGCAATCTGAATAATCAGAATTTTCTCCAAAGTTCAGGAAAAATAAAGTTAGCCACCCTGCTTCAATGACTTTTAGATTCAGTCAATTAGAATTTTTTAAAAACAACAAAAAACAGTTGTATGCCTCACAAGGGCAAGGAAATGATTTTTTCCTTTGGTCTTAAAACTCTGCAAGTGCTACACAAACAGTTAGAACCTGGCAGAATTCCCCTTACAAAATAGGAGCAGGTGGAAATACTGGAAAGTACCTCTTCCCTTTAGCATTGCTGGCTACATCTAGATGTGTCATCCACCTGTGCTCCAAAAGAAAACAAATCTCAGTTAATCACTATTCCAGAAAAGAGCTTTACCCAAGAGTGAAAAGCTATCGTAGCAATGGTTAAACAGCACAAATCCTCAGAAACATGCCAGCTCTCTGGCAGCTGCACACTGAGCAACACCCTACGTGCAATGGGCCTTCCTTCTGCACAATACAAAGCCACCGTAATTGCTTCACACTCCAAACCAGTAGCTATGGTTACTAGGTACAAAAGACAATCCTGCTGCTTCCCTGCGGCAGAGGAATTCCAGGCACTTGGAGTGGACACACCAAACAAAGAAGCTGGCACAAGGAGAGGTAACAAAAAAAAGTTTCGGTTTTCTTCCCCTGATTTTAACTTTCATATTCATAGTCTGAGGTGAGCAGACCAAAGGAAACTTAGGGAGACTTCAGAGGAAAAGAAAGACAAGCAAACAACAACCAAGACTATTGGGGAATCAAAAGAAAAGCTGAAAACTTTCACCGACTCTCAAACGGTACATAAGCATCACCCACGACTGTGAGAAAACACCAAACAGCATTCAGCAAGCATCTGCAGAGAAAAGGCACTCTGACAGTATCATCTACGTGTTCTCCATATTTTACCTCTACTACTTCATGTGATTGATCACTCCTGTCCTAGCTCATTAGAAATCAAACAGGACTCTTACATACAGATGCTGGTCTGGCAGTGCTGAGAACAGGATAAGGAGGCAGGTTCAATCCCAATCATACTTTCCAGTAAAAGGTTGGGTATGCTCCTTACATGACCTTATAATCCCTAGATGACTAAAACAGATGTCTAGGCCCAGGAGATCCCCAGGCACCCATTCCAGATGAACCTGAGAAATCTGTTTTTCAGGGAGCATAGGAAATTGTATACAAGGGTGAATTTTCGGAGCCCAAAGACACATTCATGTAAACTGAAAGAACCCTGGTATGTGTTCCCCTACACTTCTTTTTTAACCTGATGCATTCCTAAAGCATGTAGAATGGAAGTAAAGTCCTGTGTTTCTTCTGTACAGGCACCACAAAATTCAATGGAGAAAATGTTACTGTGATAGCTGATTACTTAATTACATGGAAGTGCACATACTTTTAGCTGTTGTGAATAAATGCAGATATACATGTGCACAGGGAGAAAAACAAAAGGAGACAAGCAATAAATAGAAGGAGAAAGATATCTAGAATGAAATGCCTGTTTACCTTTCAGAGAAGTTTTCAGGCTTCTGTTCTAACTATGAACGTGACATTTTCTTCAGTTCCTTTTTTAATACAAGGGCAGATCACTGATTTTGTCCAAAGTTACTGCATGGGTAAGAATCAGGCACAGAAGACAAAAAACTTACCCCAAAATAAGAGGAAAAGTGGCAGCAGGAGAGCAGCACTGTACGTCCTGGACGTAGTTTTCTTTAATTCCATGACAAATCTAAGAATGGCTGTTCTAAAAACCTCTGGGGAGAAACAGTTGGAAACTAGCAAATACCAGCTCTCCCCACATCACGGACTTTGGAGAATTCCCTCTACTCCAGGCACTCGCTCCATGCTCTGCCGAATTGAGGACTAGCACTAACAGAGTGGACAGAGTCCCTGTCCACTCTCAATGCTTCACTCCTGTTCCCGGAACAAAGGGAAAACACTGCCTGGATCGTATGGATTGAACTGCTCAGGGCAAAGCTAGATAGATTTACAAGCACAGCAGCCAGAGGGCTTACAGCCTGTCAAAGGTGGGACGAAACTCAAAAACTGGGAGACTCACAGGACAACACCAAAAAGAACCACCACCCTATGTGGACATTTCACTTTCTGTTCTTTGAACTCCCTCTATATATGAATCAAAAACCTGGTGTCTCACTCTGTGATAAGGAACTCAGAATAGGCTTGGGGGTAGAGGGAGCCAGAGGTAATTTCTAGGATGCAGGGCTCTGTATCAACTTATATTTGCAAACAAATTCCAGAGGGATATCAATCAGTTTTCTAATAGAGGTTGTTTTCTTCAAAGATAAAATAAGACAAAAGACAAAAGCACACTGCTAATCCCAAAGAGCAGAGTCAGTCCACATCAGTCTTTGCTGCTGTCTCACACACCATGGGAGGCATGAAACCACAAGACATATAAACCCACAAGACATACAAATCCACAATTTTGTGGGTACATCAACCCTCCTCTCAACAAAGAAGTTGTAGAGATTAACAGAAATACTTGCATGACGCAAGCACCAAATCACATCCAACACCTTTAGAAGCATGAGCATAGGCTCAGAAGTGGGGGGAAAAAAAACCAGTGTCCATTATTTAATGAGAGTAAGTGGAAAAACACAGAGACCACACTTAGTTGTGACCTGGTAAGTAGCTCCAAATCCACATGACAATTGGATTAAAATTAACTGTAATGAGAATTACGTACATTGCTTCACCCTTCCACTGACAACTTAAAATAGACAGCAGGTAAGATGCTGTACAAATTCCTAGTTTAGACAAGAAGTATGTGAGATAGCAAGAAACTGGTGCAGATAGGCCCAGACTGCAGATAATGAAACAACAGTGATCCTACAATGAGCAGTTTATATTATCCCACCAGGCCAGCAAAGCAGACAGAGGCTGATGGCCCATGGGATATTTACTGCATTGTTTTTACCTTCAGTGCAGAAAGCAGAGCAGCCACAGCAAGAGTGTTTTCACTGCCAAAACACTGCATTTCAGGAACAAATGGTTCATCTCACTATCCTGCCTTGGAATGTTCCAAAGATGATATATCACATGTTATCAACCTTATCTGGACCACCCTGCCCCCACTTTCATCTCTGGTGTCTTCAGTCTGTTTTCTCAAGACCAGCCTCAGTATTAGTTTTTTGCCAGATACCACAACCATCTGGAACTCATTTCTCCCTCTTTAGTCTCTCATTCTGCTGTCAGGGGACATAACCAAACACTGACATGTGCAGAACTTCCCTGCTTAGAAGCTTTTTGCCTCACCTGCATGAATTATCCTCCCAACAACTCACCTTTTTCAAATCAAAGCAGATACATATGAATTGACTGCACAGTTAACACTGCAACAAAACACCATTCTTCCTCAATTGAATACAGCCACCTCTCTAAGTTGGCTAGTGCAACACTTCACAGTACTTGGGAAATTAAGATATCTATAGCAATTTGTGGCTCATGTGTGTACCTGAAGGACATGTTCAGCTTTCACAAGAATTAGTGTACCAAATCCCCACACATAAGAAAGTGGACATCCTCCCACAGAGGCTTAGGTCTCATGCAGCTCTGCTGCGTGATGTGGCAACCCTGGCAGAGCCATTAGCTACCAAAGACACATGAGCTATACTTGGAAAAGAGGAACACAGTTTTGCAGAGGCTGAACAATTAAAAGGCTCCAGAGAGGAGAATTCTTGATGCCTCTCAGTACATCTGAGACAATGTCTCAAGCAGTAGCTTCTTGTACTAGTAGCCAAGTTTTACTCTGGAGTCTTCATTTGGTCTTTCTGCCAAGTTAATGCTCATGGGTTCAAACTGAACTGCACACATGGCCAGCATGACAGAAATATCACACATGCAGGAGTGCTATGAATGGTACCTTTTTGAAGTTACAATTCTGTGCATGTGTCACACCAGGGTTTGGACTTGAGCAGCCTGGAAAACAGCAGCAGTACGTGGTTCTCAGCCAAAACCTTCCACAGACAGATGACACGCCTGTACCACTGCCAGGACACACATATTGTGAGTTCTGGGGTTGAAGGAGGTTATGAGGGGTGATCCTCTTGGAAAAAAAAAAAAAAAAGGCATTCTTCTGTTCTCTCTGACCACTGTTAACTGCTAGCACTCCCAAGTGGTCTGCTTAAGACTCATTTAGGGTTGCTCAAAACCCAGGCTAATGAAGCCCACATAGGTTAAGATATCTGACTTCCTTATAATAATTAAAATACCTTAATGCAGTGTTTACCTGTGAGGATATTACAATTTGTTTTTTTCAACATCCATGGTTTCAGTTTTACGAGATTTTACCAGCATAAATGGCAAAGCACTTCTGTGCTGGACCCTTGGGCATACAAAAGCCAGCATAGGCATTAACCAGCTTAGTCCAATTAAAGGACCCTAATGCAGCTCTGGTAAGGCCCTGATTTGTTAGGCTTGACTACATTTCCAAAGAAGGAGCACAATTGGGTGGATTTGTTATCTGAAGCATAAGCTCCAAGTCCTTAGTCATCCTAGCTAAAGCCTTCCCCAAACTGGCCATGGTTTGTGCTACCTCCGCATCACCGCAATCCAACCTCAACATAATCTGCTCTTTAACATAGTATTAAAACTAGAGCCAAAGGACACAGCTGCTTTCGTCTGTGTGACACTCATTACCAGAGACTTAAGGACAGCAGAACAGCAAGGCTTCTATTCTCAGCCAGCAAGCAGGAAACTTTGCAAGCCGGAAACACATGCCATGAAAATGGGGCAGCAGTAGGCAAGCTGGATTAAGAAGAGAGGGAGAGAGAAGGTCTGAGGTACTCAGCAGATCTGTTATGTCTTCTGATTTTTTTTTTTTTGGCATACTTTTTTCAAAGAATCCTATACAGTTCAGAATGCACTGTGCAGGGAAGCATCTAAGCAAAACAGCCTGTGTTTTCTGTTCAGAGAACAGTTTATGCTTGCAGGAGTTTCACCATCATTCCTTACACAGGGCTTAAAATAATCTTAATATTACAGACTGGATACTAAATCTTAGAGGTGTGATATGACAGCCAATACCACAGACAGAAACTGGTATGAATAAAGGCACTGCTACCTCCTGCCACATGCACATGCTGCAGCTGCCTCAGAGGAGAGAGCCTCACCTTCCCTCTTTACAGTTCTGGAATCTCACCAATGAATGCAAACCTACTTTTCTGAATTGAACAATGCAAGCTAACAGCATAAAAATCTTCTGATTTCCCCCCCCCC
>VWZI01015448.1:1325125-1348932 GCA_013396835.1 Psilopogon haemacephalus
CTAAGGTCATAAGGTAGAACTGTAAACAAAGAAGTCGACACTAACAGTGGCTGTGGACTTGGAATTTGGGAAGTTGAGCTGGTTAAGAAACAAACTTCCAACTCTACTCAAAAACAGTGCGCAAAAAAATTGACAGCTTCAATATGCTTTCCTGCTTTCAATCACTGCTGAAAAGTGCCAGGTTTTTTGTTTTTTTTTTTAAGTTCGGGTTTTGAAATTTCATGCCTACAGACTCACAGGTCAATTCTGTAAACCAAAAAGTCCAAATACATTCTGGTGACATAACGCTTGAGGGCTCTCCAGAGTCCAACCTCTAACTTGAAATTTGCCCTTTCTTGTAACAGCCAAAGTTTTTGCCCTTAATGCAGACTGCCACCACTTTCCATGTGCCCACTAGATGTCCCTTCAGCACTGCACAAATTCAAGTGAAGGCCACCACGTGAAAACAAGTTGAAAAGAAATTCACTACTACCAGCACCGCCAAACCAACACAACTAGACACGTCCTGAGATGCTGCAGAACTGTACCAAGCAGCACACTGGACACTATGACACCTTCTGAACATTTACATGCCAGAGAAGCAAAAGAAGTAAGCCTATGAGTCAAAACTTTAAAACTACTAAAAGCCTCATTCCACTTTTTAAAACACAAATTTAGCTCGCTATAACTTCTAATCAGAATTGCTGTCAAAGAAATGCTGCCTGATTAGGGTGTTCAGCATATGACACTGCTCAGTGCTAGGTAGTGGCAATGAAGTAATCAGCGTGACAAGACACAGCAGGAAGGTTACTGAGCAGTAACTTGATACAGCAGTGCAACGGATGGTCAGAGTTCTGACCCAGTCTGACTTTCCTGCAGCAGAACAATCCATTCCAGATAAAATTGTAGTGCTGGGGTGAAATAGGGTTGGTAGACCAGGACAAAAGCAGCGTGAACATTTGTTTATGAGAATTTCACACGAAATCTCTATGTGGGTAAGGCTGAATGCAGCACACCGTCCCATACAGGGCAATTTGGGATCTAACTGCTCCCACACGAGCAGCCCTGCAAGCCTGGCCAGCAGGCGCCATCCTGTGGCTCTTGTGATGCACCAGCGACAGGGCTCAAAGGAGTGATTTATATCAGTCACACAGCTAGAAACAGCAAGCAAAACCTGAAAGTAAGTCTGCCAAAACTGAAACACTGCCAGGTCATCTTAAAAGAATATCATGTCTACAGAGAAATAACATCTTTAGCAGAACTTCCTCTAATCAGGGTCACCAGCAATTTCTTGGAGGACTCTTGTATTTGTCTGCAGACTGGGAGATCTACGGTTAGGATTTGAAATGACAAAATGGAAATAGATTGTCTGAAATCACTGACTGACTTGTAACATTGGCTGCTTGTGCAGAGATCTTCATTACATGCCTCATTCCTGAAAAGAGCACACTGCAAGAACCTTGTCAAGGATCTCCAAAACATGAGTAGTGCCTATAGCTTCCTTTCCAACAGATATGCCCATTCACAACAAAGACCAGGCTGCAGTGAAGACAGTGCCATACTTCTGCCAAGTTATCTCTAAAGGAAGTTGCAGAAGTTAGGCTTTAACCATGTATGTCCTCTTTGATCTATGTGAGACCCTGCTGGAGTGCTGCAGGTCAGATTTAAGGCCCTTTGATCCTCTTCCACTGCTTACAACTGCCACGGTGGAGGTGAAATCTTTCCAAGGGGCCCCTGTTGGCAGATGGGAAGCTGAGAACGTTGATCAGCTAACAGAGTAAAAAACGTCTTAGGCAACATTTTCTGCATTAAAGTGTTACAGCAGGAGGCAGGATGTGTCCAATACGCTCTCTGAATCTGAGAGTGTTCTGAAGTTGTGTTGACTGTTGAGAGGCATTCTTCTTTCTGTTTCTGTCAAAACGATCCAACGTGCCTGTAAATAGCCCTTTGCACGACTGCTCAGAGCGAGTCTCTCTCAAGCCACTGGAGGGCACTGCTGGGCAGTTTACTGATTTACCAGTGCAAAACACAGCTTTGAAAGGCAACCTGAATTAGAATGTGTTTGTCGCCAATGTGTGCACTGCTGTAATGCTGGAGTCACGCTGGTGCCTTGGGCTCTTAGCAGACTTCAAGGGAAAAGTTAAATGCTCAGTCAGAACCGAACGAACCTACAATCAGAGCCAGAGGTGGGGAGCTACATCCCGCAGCAAAGCCTGTGCTAAAGGAACCTCCTAACACAAAAGTTTGCACTGTGTGAAGGCCAAGGAAAAGGGAATTTTGGTAAAGCCCCTAGCTGGACCTGAAAAAAAGACACACCTACCTGCAGCATATGATGTGTGTGTTCTGAAGCAGTCTAGCCTCCACCTGCCATGGAAATAATGCCTTTGAATACTGCACAAACCAGGAAGCATTGCCTCTTTTTCCTTCCAAATGTATCTGTGGTCTCTCAGGTACTTCATTCAAACAGTCTGCTCTATAATGAGGCCTCTGGGAAAAGTGGACATTCTAACCACAGGTGGCACGAAGCAAAATGAATGCAGACCATGGATGTGCCACACGTGAGGAATGAGACATTTTCTCCAAGAAGCCAAAAATGTGAGGCTTGCACTTGCGCACTGGCACCTTAATGAACATTCCATACAGGAATGGAATTACCTCCAAAGCTATTCCAGATAACTAAACATACACATTTGTCAATATAAAGGCAAGATACAACTGTACAGAAACAGCCCTATATTCAATTTCCTGACTCACCAGCTGGGGATATTGCCCAGCTACTTTCAGTACCTCAGGTTCACACACTCCTGTCTTTACAGGCTATGTCCCACACCAGTGTTAGCATAACTGTGCCCTAGTGACAGAATAGCAAACATCTCTGAGACTTGTAATATCTTGGCCACTGTCACTTGTACTATATGGCATTAAATGAAAATGTCTTCAATTCCATTTCTACCTCTCTGTAAAGCTTTTGGGAGCATAGGTTCCTTTTGCTTCTTCATTTCCTTTGATTCAGGCCAGGCAATGGCCAGAAAGCAGCATGGGCATTAATCACTACACAGCACCCAGGATTTTTGATATTTCCAAGAACTTACAGGTTCACTTCACTTAGGTACATAGTTAACTTGCAATACTGTCAAGCTCTTACAACTTGGAGAATCATACAGCTAATGAATACTTGTTTTTCTCTGTTGCTCAGAGTAGTACTCAAAGTGGCCTTCAAGATTGCCTACCACTTTTAAATAAGCCAGCATCCCTTATTAAAACAACCAACTTTCAGGACTACATAAATGAGAAGACAAAAGCAACCAAAATGCATGGCAGAAAGCCAGGAATGTCAGCACATTGGTTTTCTACTTTTAAACAGTTTCTCCACACTCAGTAAGAGGTTATGTCCTTCAGACATGATTTTAAAACAATGCATATACTCCTGGCTACCAACTTCAGTACTAATATATACTTAATTGCAATATCTTTGTTTATATTCCCTCAGTAAATTATTGTCAATTTCTGTAAAATGCTAAAGCTGACACTTTGTATTCCCACCACCAAATGTCCACTAGAGTTAATACTGAAACCACAGGCACAGTTCATTCTTTTCCCATAACTTCAAAGCTCATAATCCTCCATTAAATCAGCCAGTAAGGACAGTGATTCACTGATTCTGCCTAGCAAAGGACTTGATCGCTTGTCTTTTTTTGTTGCTTGGCAGAAATGGTACTTCAATTACAAGCACATCCTTGTGGGCTGACAGAATCCCACCGTTAGGTCAGAACAGGTTGCTACAGCTTAGGAACCAAATAGCTTATTTGGGCAGCAACGGGCAGGAACTGTCATGGCAGCAATGGACACAATGCTTCCCAATTCAGTCATCCATGTTCAACTGAAACTGAGCTTCCAGGGGTGAAGTAAGGTCAAACAAAGTAAAGAGTGAAATGGAATCCGCCCGACAAGAAGTCAGGTGTCAGGCATCGGCTCCACAGAGCCTGACCAAGGACAAAACGGTCATTCTCTGTTAGCTGTGGTGGGATGTTGGGAATTTTGAGCAGATGTTAATAGGATGAATACATACTAGTGCTACAGTCTCAGAATAATAATGTGCTGAATACCAAACGCATATTGATCTCCTGAAGTGCACAGTCAGAACATCTAACAGCTCTAGAGAGAGCAGGCAAACACTCAAAGGGGTGGGGGGAGAAAAAGAGAAGATGCTTTAAACCAGAGAGTTTTATCAGCTAAAGCCTTGAGGCACACAGGGAATATTAAAACCCTGCTGCACATACAGACACAGACTGAAGGATGTCAAGGATGCACACTTTGTGCATAGGAATGAAAGAATGAATTTACAGGACTTGTGTAATTGTAACAGATCTAAACCACTTCTTGTAGGGTAGAATATTAGAATCAGGAAGCACCTAAATAGAAAACCAAATCCTTACTGCACTGTCCAGGTGGATCAAACCTGTGGGAAAAGGAAAGGTAACACCAGTGACACAGAGAATGCACATAATGCTCAGAAGAAATTCAAAGGTAAATACTTTCTATTTTAATGGAGTCAGCTGTTATTAGTAATGCAGATCAGAGCTTTGTTCTAAAATAAAATCTCATTTCTAACCTGCAGTGTCTTCTTCAAGAGCAAGGCATTTGAAAGCCTCTTTTTAAACAAAGGTGTAACTGGAAAATTAAATGAATTCTCTTCACTTTGATATCTGTTTAATTTGGCACTGTAGACACCATCAAAAGCAAAATATTATCCTCATCTCTCTACCAGAGGTCCAAGTGGAGCAATGGCACATGGTCTCTGTGCCATGGTACTGATCCAGTGTTTTCACCACCTCATAAATTATGTAGTTCATTGCAGTAGCACTAGAATCCAAGACAACAGGACTAAAAATTGCCAGCTTGTTCAGAAGCATTTTTATGAGCTACAGGTCAGACTAAGGTGCAGTAACAGAGATCCTTGTAAAGTTCACTCTCAGCAGTGCTGCCTCTATCATAATTCTATGAACTCTGGTCAATAGTATTATATATCCTCTGAACCACTGAGGACATTAAGCAAAACATGTTGAAGAGATGAGAAAAGATTCCAGTTGTCCTGAGCTTCCCACTCTCCGACCACAAAACCACACACTCACATGAAATGGGGAATGAAAACTCAAGGGACATTTTAATCCTACACCCCTGCTCTGATTAATAATCCTACTTTATCAATATTTCATAGAGCTGTTACTGTGTCTCCTCTGACCATTATACATTTCATACAACACTCTGAATTATGCTGCTCTGTAGCAATATAACATCTTTGCACTCTTTTCAAGGTAATGCAGATAGAAACCATGGCACTTCCTTTCCTAACACAATACCTTTCCTGAAAACCCTGCTTTAGGACCAGCCTATGAGATCAGCAGCTATAGCATATGCAACTGAGTAACTATTTAAGCAAAGAGAAGTACTGACTCAGTCCTAAATGACCTCTTTCTTTGTGGCCCACTATACCACATCATATGGAAAAGAAAATATATATTCATATATATATTTTCCAACCCAAAACACAGATAACCTTGAGCACAACAGCAACAGTCACAGTGTGCACTGGAACACAGAACCACAGTTAGCAAGGCACAAAGGTAGTAACTACAAGAAAAACTTTTTTTTTTTTTTTTTTTTTCAAACTGAAGTGCTGAGAAGGGGGATGTAGACTGCCCTGTGCTGAACATAACAGAACTGCCCACCCCTCTCCAGAAACCCTTTATTCATGTCTCACAAACCCACTCAGATGAGTACATCATTAGCTATGCTATTGTGGTTGCATTTCCAGAGGGTTAAGAGGTTGCTGCTGCTGCCCAATCAGCACAGTTTCACAAGAGATGCTCCCCCTCTGCCTTGCACGTGTTACTGCAAATGTAATAACTCCCAAACCAGATGCTGCTAACACGATCAAGAATATTAACTCAGCAATTGCAAGCGCTTAAACTGCTGTGAATTGCCTAGGCAAATGGCAGCTCAACAACAATTACGTGCAGCTACATGAAAAGTAAAACATTCCGCAATCCACAGCACAGTCTTTAAGGATCCTCTTTGGAAAACAGAACTCATACTCAAAATTCTCTGTCAGCACAGAATCGCTACATTTAGTCCCGGCCGCTGAAGAACTGAGACAAAAGGAAAGGCAGTACAAATACCCAGACACAGAAAGGGTTTTCCTGTGCACTTTTCCATCTCTTTCTACCTTCCATCTGCAAGGGATCTTATTTAAAACACACATGAAAAATAAAAGTAAACCAAACATATAAGAGAGTGGTAACCAGAGAGTGCAAACCTGCAATTTCAGCACCTAGAAGGGAACCTCCAAAGCCCAGTCAGTATTTCTTGTGCTCTCATTCTGCACAGAGTCCAGTGGATACGATATTTCTGTGGAGAGCAAGGGAAAGAATTGGAGCACAGAGATCACATCAAAGAGGTTTCTGCAGCTCCTGAAATATCAAGCAGAGATATTAAAATGGAAAAATTAAAAGCAATCAAGACGTTCTGAGGCATTCATGGGACTAAAGATAGCAGTCAGTGTCATAAAAAGCAAGAGAGCTTGTTAGCTACTATGTGCCTTCTACACCTACCATCTGACTCAAAGCCCAGTGAAGTAATTAAAGATAGCTAACTATTACAGTAGGCTTTAGTTCAGGCCCATAGGGAGCATGCTACTAGGAAACTTCCACATTTCAGCAGATTGTGACAACTGCAAGATTGCCAAAGGTCAAAAAGCTATGGAGAAAGGGACTAAGTCCTGAATAACATCTGTCCAGCAAGTTAAAAACACTAGAGGATGCAAGCGTTGAGGGATATTCTGTGTCATCTGTTCTGTATTTACAGAGGAAATGTGATTGCATTTTATTTTTCCACAGCAACACAAGCATAGAAAAGCAAACAGACAGAGGTGTTATAAACAAAGTGTGAAAAAGAAAAAATTTTAAAAAGTAAGAGTCCCTGTGCTGGAGATTATCACACTGTGAAACCCTATTCGTAATGACCCATCAGAAAAATGCCTCAATTACTACAGGCTGGGATAAGCAATGAGGTAAGCACAGATACTTAACCTCAGAGAGAGAAGATCCCTGAGGATGGGTTGGTTATCCACATCATATAGCAAGGTCGATGACTGCAAGGAGTACAAGAGTAGACCTAAGGCTTGGTGTTGTAATCAGCCCTGGCATGATAGCCTTTACAGCAGTGTTCATGCAAATTCTCAGCAGTGGAGCTCCTGAGAGGTGCTTTTGGTTGGTTGTTTCCACTCCTAAGTAGGTAGGGCAAAAAAGAGGTGGAAAGTACATAACAGAAAACAGCTTGTAAAGGAACTAAATGTTATAAACACATATTGGAAAGGGCTTAACATGGGCTGTCAAAAGCTACGTGTCCCCATGACAAAAAATGCTCACAAGGTTTAGAGCAGAATCGCCTTTGAGGGACACACTGGTTTACCTAGAAAAAGGAGGTTTGAAGATATTATGATTTAGCATTTCTGCCACGAGGTCCTTTATTAAAAATGCTGTAAATGGTAACTTGTTCAACCAAAGAGGTTCTTTCTACCATGAGCTCTGACAGGGCATTAGTCTTCAATTTGCTTTCAGATGCTGATTGCTATTTCACCCTCAACCTAAGTTATGGTTTTGTTCACACTTCCAGTGTTCAGAGCAGAAACAACATTTTCCTGAATCTCTAACAAGATCTTTTTTAACACAATGTTCTTGGAACAGATCTTCCCCTTGCTGCTTCATCCCATAACCCAGCAGCCATAACAAACCAAAGTATTTGGCAATATTGTATTGCTCAAAGAAATCCGAGACTTCTTTCTGATTGTAGGCCTCACTGAGGGCCCTGAGTGGGTTGCAAGAGCACAGACAGTTGCTCTAAACAGCTTATAGACAAAGTCTCTGCTTGATGGTGTTAAAATATATAAAATGTTACAGGTCCAGTGTTGGACTGGAGAAAAGAAATCCAGAACAGAATGGAACAGTAGGAAAAGTTCAAGATGTAAGAATAATGTTTTTTCTCTTTCTATTCCATCTGCAAGCCAGCTTTTGTTGCAGAACACAGATGCTACAGACACCCATTTGCTAAACAGATACTATTCCTAGAAAGTGTGCCTGTCTAGACAACTCAAGGCAGAGGGGGTTTTGTTACTATGAGATTTGTATGCTTCAAAAGGAAAAGGAATTAGTGTTTTTTCCTTTGAAAAGGCTGTACTTCAGAAAGATGTTAACAAAGGAAGTGAGTACCTGCAGAATACACTGATATTTTCTAGTATCAACTGCAAATCGATTAGACTTGGATATACTATTATACCTTTTTTTTCTAATATAATACTAATCCTGATAATCAGTTTGCACTGAGTAGCATTTTGGTCGTGGTTCTTATCAGCTCCCGATTGAACAGGCTGTGGTCCCCACTGCTTCAATAAACTACAGAAAAAGGGAAAGCAAAAGCACAGACAAGACAAACACCAACCCTGGCTCACTGAGTCATTTAAATATATGAAAGTAAGTATGGCGTTATAGTCCTTTAATTATGCATTGCATCTGAATAATGTATGGTACAGAGGGCATATAGGAATTCTGGTGGAAAGAAGCAGCATTGTGCAATAGTATTTCCTCATCCAGAATAAGACATGAACTTGCCCCACAACAGATCTGCTCCAGTTTAATGTAATCCTACACACTCACTGTCACTACAAGAAGCTGTCCCATGTGCCCAAGAAATTCCCTGTGCCCCCTCAGAAGAAAATATTTACATTGGTGATGAGCAAAAATTTTCTCCTGTATGCTGCTGTATTCTTTTTTAGCCCAAATACCATTCAAGAACAGCAGAAAACATAGGCACTTTACACCTATAATCCTGTAAGACCTAACTGATTTAATGTGAAGTGTTTACAGAACACACAGCATGTCTATCATATTAGTCAGTCATTTCTTAATTTGTTACAAGTCCCAGAACTGTTCAGATTATTCTGGAACTTCATCTAATTTTACTGCTCTGTTGAAAAGTATGATTACTTATGCTACCCTAAGTCAATATTTACAGCTCTACTATTTTTGTGAGACACAGAAATTAATCAACTCTTGATGTCACATGAAAACAAAACCCAATTTTTTTAGTGCTGTTGTGCTATGACTACACACACAGTGGTGACAACACCTACACTACCCACTGGGTACCTGCACTACCCATTATATCAAATTCTGCCTCTGCCACCTATAGTGGATCTATAATGATGGTTCAGGAGTTAGCTGCCCCCCACACACATTTGAATTCACCCAGACTAGATTCAGCCAGCGGGAAGTTAAGGAATGAAGCTTTATATTCACAGCTTAGTACAACATAGAGGCAGATATTTACAATATATTACAAATATTTACAGCTATATACAGAAACATGCTAGTTAAAAGTAATACAGAAACACAATGCCCCTCCCAGAGATCAGAGTCCCCAAGAGAGGTTCCCAACCACCCTTCCCCTTTCCCCCCACCTCCTAATCTTATCCCAGAATCTACCTTATGTGCAATGTAAACAGGGAAAATCAGCCAGGTGGAGTAGAAGCAGAAATTGGTTAGTTGGGTTACACAGCTTCAGCTAGAAGCCAAGGAGAGGGAGAGACCAACAGGGACTCAGTCTTATCTATGTTTATGTCCTTGATTTAGTACATCTCAGTAAACCTGTGAAGTGGACGCCACCATTGTTTTCTTTTCACCGTCTATAATCTAATCTTTCTCATTAAAATATTCCAATTATACTAATTTATTATTGTGCTGGTTTGAGGCTAACAACTCCTGTATTAGACCTTTAATTCCACTCTCTTTCCATCTGTTTTGTTTTCTGTTTTATGTTCTTCATTTTAAACACAGCTGTGTATTGTACATAAATAAATAAAGACTTTTTCAGAGAAGCAGTAGTAAATAAATGATTAATCCTCCGAGACAGTTTTTACAGGTTGGTCTGTCCTTACTCATTTCGTCAGTCAGACATCGTCCACCTTCACCCCAACACCTCTTACATTTGGTCTGTACTTTTCACTGGGCAAAACACTAAATGGTGCTCCCCAAAGCTCTCTGAAGCAGAAAATGGTAGCTGTCAGCTTCAGATGCAGAGTCACACACTCAGGCTGCTGTTTGTATTGTGCTGGGAAAACTTCTGAAACTCCAGGTCTACTTTTGCATAAATAATATCTGTGCTTTTGTCTTTCCCTTAGGCACAATGACCTTCCTCTTGCAATAGTGACAATGCTGCCTGCTGATTAGCAGCCAGAGCTCCCGCGGATGGGGCTCCTGATAGGCAGTGAAATCTAACTGCCACTTGGTGGCAGAGGTTAGATACCATAATTACAGCTCTGGTTCCCAAGAATGCATCATGCATGCTTATTCTCTGCCCAAGGTGACTCTCAAGATTATTTCTTGCCTCGTCTAATTACTATACGTATTTATAGACAAATTAAAGATTCAAATGTAAACATTTATTCAATTAATCACTTTGACTTCTAGTAGAACAAACAGTATCAAACCAATTCATTAGTTCAGAGGTCCATGGCAATTTAACGCATCCATCTTTTGTCTTCTCTCTGTGGTACTGTGTCCCACACAGGAGTTGAAACATCAAACACCAGCAGCATCTTTGTAACAGAAAGAGCATAAGAAGTTCTGAACCATTAAACCATTTGCTTCAACTCACAATGAATAGAAAATGGATTTACTGCAATAATCAAATTAGGCTCGCTTCTGCACCCCTCTTCCCAAAACATCATATCTAACCTTTAAGTCTTTAGCTGGATAATTCCATTACTAGCTTACTGAGATCAACTACAAACACACTGCATGTTACTTACTGCAATTTGGTTCACAACAGGAATGAACAATATTCTATGAACAGACACTTCTGAATGGCTGCTTCATGGGACCCTGCTTATCAATCCTTTCTGAGGAAGCTGCGTATTTTATTCAAGAAGATCTGATTCTACAGCTGCAACCTCACATCCCAGCTGCCACAGTAGAAATACTTTAAGCCAAGGAGATCTATACACATTTATATAACTTTCCCCTTTCTATGGTCTCCACTTTCCACTTCAAAGTTTTAAAAGCCTTCAGGACACTGCAAATGTCATAAACACACAGAGCAATAACCAGTCATTTGATCTATTAATAAACAGATTAATATTAATAAAGGGAACCAACATTTGCAGGACTTTTACAGGACTGAACACTGTGAAGTAAGTTTATGCCTAACCTCAGAAGTATGGATTCTTTCTGCTCCCTCTGAACTGTGTACAGAGTAGGGTGCACAGAGTCACAGAACATCACTGCTGAAATGCTCCAAACCAGAATGCTTCCAATTATGTAATAGTAAAGTAGGATTAGGAAAAAGACGCTTTAAGGACAAATAACTTTTATCAACTGCTTTTTTTCTGACAGGAAACGTTGGACAGACTGTACAAGTTGAAGTTCAGGATAGAGTTTATAAACCACACGCATTTAACCTCAGAAATAAATATTGCAAACCCTCTGAACAATTGTAACTTCACCTAATAAAAACTGAGGGGTGTTGTCCAGAGAAGAAAACGTAGTCTAGAAACACTGACATCATTAAATATCATCTTAGTATAAACTATTTCCTAAGATTTCAGTTAATTAAAACTCATCTAGCTCATTTCCCAGATTAGCCAAGCTGGCTCTGTGTACACCAGCTGCACTTCCTCAAGCAGGAGTGCTCTATCCACAAAGTATGCATTCATCCAAACATCAGGAGGACCTCTGCTGACACTCTAAATGAGCAGAGTAAGCATAAATACACCAAGATGTTTTTGGAAGTAGTAGCTTTCAGGATCTCAAATAATTATTGCTGCTAATAAAGATTTGATAACTTTCCATGAAGAAACAAATATGGGTTAAAATCAGTGCAAGCAGTAACTGTGCATGTCAAAGACAGAAGCCAAGTATTTAAGCCAGTTTACAAATTCTCAGCAGAAGTAGTGCCTGCAGAGACTGAATATACTATCTACCAAATTCCTATTAATTCAGAAGTATGACTCTTAGAAGATTCTTTCTGCATTCATTACACTGATATTTTCCAACCCTGTTAGAGTTGTAAAATCTCTTACTTGCCTCTATTTCAGCATAGGTGAGGAGTTACCACAAATGCTATTCCTCTTTTACACCTTAACCTGTTTATATTTGAGTTTCCCATTCCATACATGCCCTCTATATCCAAAAGCTGTCTAATTTTAGAACTCTACATTGCATATTCATTGCATATTTGGTGTCCTGTATGCTGCACAGATTAGCTGCACCTTTCTCATTTGCTCCATTATTAAGCACAAAGACTGGAAAAATACAAATGTACAGCTTTAATATGATAAACCTGGGATTTATCAAATTCCTGTAAATCCTTTTTTCTTTTTTTCTTTTTTTTTTTTTTTTTCAAAGTTCAGGTAAGGACAAGAATTTGTATGCAGGGTTTAATAGGAAGAAAATGTTTTATAATGCTTATTAACTATTGTTATGGCTCTTAGCATCAGAGTATCCAGGCTCTGACAACAGCATTGACCTCTGTATCCACCCAAAGATCCACAAAACCTGGCCATCTGTCAACTTTCCTTTATCAGCTGCTCCAGCTTCTTACTGTAACAGGTCTATATCTTCAGAAAATTTTCCTAAGAGCTATGTATTTTTAGACCATACAAGTCTCACCAGGCCAACCAAATCCCTTTTCCAGTCTGCCACAGCATTCATGAAACCCCTTATAATGCACCACAGCTTAACTCTGCCTCCTGTACTCCAGCCTTGCATTCACACTCTTTGGACCATTTCTTTTATTCAGACCCTGCAGACTCTTCTGCTTTTCAAGTATTTAAGGCACCTCGGCATTGCTAATGCATCTTTTTTTACAGTTCTCACATGGTTCTGCTAGACTGGACATATACAGTATGCTACACAGCTTAAAAAAAAACACACACAAAAAAAAAAAAGCACATAAATATCCTTAGAACGGCTCAGCCAGAAGAGTGTAACAGACAGCATGTGGCCCTGGAGCAGAGGCCACGCTCATTGTCACGCTACCTGCTGAGCACAGCCGCCAGCATTCAGAGTATTATAAAAAGGGCATTACTGTAACAATGACAAAGACAGTGAGCCCTACTTGCATGGGTTTTAATGAGCAACACAGACGATGGCATTTGAAGACTGACAGTTTAGGTTTGTTTTGTTGTTGTTTGTTTGGGGTTTTTTAACTCCAAATTTCTATCACCTTTCAAATAATAAAGCTCCTGAATAAATCAGTCAGTTCTGAGAAAGCAGAATATATGTTTTCAAGCTTTTTTGCCAAAAACCCTCAGGGTTTTTCTGCAAAGAAATCAGAAAAAGTCAGCCTATACTTTTTTAGGAAATAATTTTGGCTTTATGAGATCTGAACTAGAATTAGACTGTTGATGCTCTGTTGCAATAGAGCCAGAAGTAGAACTACAAAGAGAGATAGGATGGGGCATAACTACAAACTGAAGGAACAGGTCACAACGGGCAAACTTACAGTATCAGCACTTTTCCGGTACCAGCCTGCTGAAAAAGCTAACAGAAGTTACGATAAATAAAAAATAGTTACTAATTTTTAAAACTGACCAAACAAACAAAAAAAAACCCCCATCCCATGCAAGGTACTTCTTTTCCCCTTTAAATTTTCCTCAGAACACTGTTTTTGTAGCTGCCAGTTCTGTGACCTTGCTGGAAGTGAGCAAGCCAGAGATCAATTAGTGAGCACAGAAGAGAGAAGCAGCGTTGACTGCATTCTGCCTGTCCCTTGGGAAGAGCAGCTCTGCTTCAGGGTAGGAGCAGCAGAAGGCTGGAAGATTGTTATCCAATGGGAGAGCCTGTGCACAGGTTAGTAACTAACTGCAAGATGCACAATGCAGCAGAACTGAAAGGAAATGAGAGAGCATCCTTTTCACTTTGGCTTCCATATTTTAGATTTTCCAGTAATTTAAACCCACTTCTACTTTGCACACAATTAAGGGTGTTTTACGCTAAATGACACCTACAACAAATACACCATGCTGCCTTTAAACATATATGCTATGAATGCTCATCAGTTCTCTTCCTACTGAAACACCCCAGAGGAAACTATTCCTCAAAAACACTGCATTCTCTTCACATATCCTCTTTAATCACTTGTCAAAATTGGGTAAGTTTTATCTGTAAATATTAATTTGGAATACACAAAATAAATGGAAAAGTATTACTAGTGAAGGAAGAGAAATGTCAGTAACATTTAAGCATGATCAAAAAGCATCATCTCCAATACCCCTTAGAAAAGCATATTGCTGTTCTTTGAAAGGGAATAGCAGTACAGAGGGTCCTTCTAATGCCAAAGTAAACAGTGACATAAAACATCAAAGACAGTTTCACATGTGTCAGGAAGCAGAGAAAATGGGAGTTGATATTTTGGAACAGTACCAGAATTGTTTCTCCCATGCAATGTGCTGCTACCTCCTCCAAGCTCTTGACTCAGTTACTAGTTCCTGGTCTCAGTCTCACCCCTGCAGTACCGATTATGTGGACCACCGAGCAGGAACTTGAATAATAAAATTATCAAATCTTTAAGTTCTAACTTTACTTTTATCTTAGATCAAACAACACAAAGAGAACTTCAGGAGAAACCCTCCCTCCACAACACATACTTATTTAGGTATTTCAGTCTCCATTTCCAGTGACCCTCTATATTCAGAAACAAATCAAATTAGCCACTTGTCTCTTGTCAACAGAAGAGGACCTATTTGCAAGTAAGCAGGAACATCCCAGGGCTTAGTCTCAGTAAAATTGTTTCACAGCACCTTGTCAGACTTGATGGGAATCATGTAGCACTATCTGCAAAAGCTAGCTGATGACATAAAATATGGAACACTCTGGGACATGGAGAAGGAAGATTTCAAAGATCAGGCCCCAGAAGCGTTAAAGGTTTCAATTTTTATTTTAAATGCAAACATTTAAAATCCTATCCAGAAAAGTTATCAGGAAACATAATGAATTACGATACTTACATTGTTTCTCAATTCTAAAGCACTTCTCTACACACTAAAAGATCTTCCTCTTCTGGCAACTTTCACTCCAGGAACGGAAAGCCAAGGACAGTGACTCAGACCTCTGTGGTTCCTAGCAAAGACCCCTGACTGCTGAATGGCTTTTGAACATAATTGTGGGGTTTTCCACTAAGAAGATTCAGCTCCTGACATTTAGCTGTATTCTCAGTTCTGCATGAACTCCAGCTCTTTAGTATTTAAATCAGTACATAAATATTTCACATAGAACCTAGCCTAAAATAAGCCACCTGCCTGGTTACTACAATGTTACAACAGTCTGTCTGCTTGCCTTAATTTGCAGGCAACTATACTGCTATTTGTGAGATATACTATTCCACAAGGTCTCCCAGAAGAAACCTGAGAGATCAATAGTCCTTAAATAAGTAATTAGAAGTGCTGAAATCATTTAGGTCATCAAATAGCAAGTGAGATAAATAAAAAGTCATAGCTCCATGAACACCTGTCTTTAATAGAATTCTTGCATTTCTTTGTTGAGTTAAACGCTATAAAAGGCTGCACCTCTACCAGAAAAGCAAATAGGATAACACTACGTACCTGCATGAGAATTATCTCATGCAACAGAAGTTGATGCAAGATATAGACAGCACACTCAGAAGAGACACAATAGATTTCAAAGACTGTGGTTCTGGTTAGAGGGTTGTGCTCACACCCATTTCTCTGATCAAGGTTTTAGTGGACTGGACCACATCTCTTTGCTGTAGAGCTTCAACTACTTTAACATTAACTATCAGAACCAGTGTTGTGACATGGGGCTTGGGTACCAATACATTAAGGAAACGCACCAGCTTCAGTAAGGTCAGCATTTGATCCCAAAGGTACAGCTTGTGACCATATTCCAAATGCCACTGAATTCCGGCTGTAGACGCACAGAATTTATAATAAACTTATAAAACTACTGCATTATAACCACAATTCTCATTATAGCAAGATTTTCAGACCACATTTCTGACCACAGTTCAAAGCATTTTATTTCTAACAGTTACTACAGCACTCCAGTTTCTTTTGATAAAAATGAACCTTGGTAAAGCTTTTTAAAAATTATTATGACTGTACTGCTAGCTGCACTTAGATAAACTCTGATTCCAGTTACAGGCTTCACGGTCATTGATAGACATTCAGCTATTGCTTCCACCAAAAAAATACAGATCACCACAGAGAAAAAAACAGATATAAGGAGGAAACATGCAGATAAAAAATGAAAAGAGAAAAAAAAAGGCAAATCCAAACCACTGAAAACAAAAACTTTCTGTACCAGAAACAGATCAAAACCAGAAAGAATATTAACATTTAGGAATGAAAAAGCCTATTCACTGTTGATGTTAAATACAACACCCGCAGAGATGGAAGCTGGGTTTATTTTTGATAGCAGCATAAACATTAAAGATAAGCCAAGAGCATTTAGAAAATATGGGTGCAGTACAAAGGCTCATGTGATGAGAGATATTTTGCTTTCAATCTTGACCTGGAAAACCTCTTTCACGACAGAGCCTCTTTTCAGTGCAGTCACAGTCCTGCCTTGTTACTCTGCCTATTAGTGATAAAAAGGCCACCCAAGTTGTTGCTGCTTTGGAAGGATGGCAGGTTTTCAATCCTAAACTTCAAAGAAAAAGGAAAAAGACCCTAATATATCTAAGGACCTGCACTACACTCCTGTCTTTCCTTATCTAGTTCAATCACACTCTTTAAAAAAACAACCCTTACAACTGTATCATCATTTTTCTGTAAAGGACATAGATATTCCCTGAAATATTTATCTACTTGCCACTGATATATGTATCAAACTACTTATCTCATATTGATATGAAATAGACATGTATCACATCCTACCTTCACAATGAAAGAACAGCTGATTTCCAGATGAGTTCATCGTGTCTACAATCCCAGCAATAGGTAAGTGCTAACCACATCGACCACAACCATGGGATCAAATCTGAAATGTGCATTATAAAGTATCCTGGCAGAAAACTGTGGGCATCTCTGTAAAGTTCAGTCCTACTTTGGATGTCTGGTCACACAATCCATGCTTATCTAGGCAGGCGAGTTGCAGACTAATAGTCAATCTTTGAAACTCACTGTAATGAGAAACCTGCTGAGACACCACCAACCCACCAAGCTCTTCCACAGTGTGACTGCAGAACCTTCTTGCTGCCACCTCTCCTTGCACAGTCCACACAGACAGGGATGGCCTGTAATCAGCTGCAGTCTCCACATACTCCCATGTGCACAACAGGTAAAAGCAGTTCCATTCATACGAAAAGAAAAATGTTAAAGGCCAGACAATATATCAACATTCCATTTTCCAAAGAAAGACGTTAAAGATCAGGAGAGTTCAGATGATGATTTAGGGCCCCACTTTTATTAGACATTTTAATTAAATTTCCATTGAAGGTTGGCAATATTATTTGTTCCAGGCCTTCCTATTACATAAGGAATGCTCTGCTGAGTCAGCTCAGCACTCCTTTGTAGCCTGGTACTGTGTCGCTCAAAGTGGCAGCAGAAGAAACCACTTTGAGAAAGCCTGTAAGCCTGGTCACTTCCCATGGGCTGCTCTCTTTGGTTGTCCCCAGGGTCTGCAATTGTTGTACTACTGATATTAAAGCGTACAAAGTCAGTGACCACCACTTTGTCTCACTTGCCTTTCTGTAGGGACTGACATTGTACCATCAACAATAATTTGTTAGATTCTGCCAACCTGCTCAAACTCTTTGAGACAGCAACTAAAATGACCTTTTTCTCTCCACACTGACAGAAGTCTTCATGTGCCCTCTCCTACAACAGTGAAGAGCAACAGAGTTTGTTCTCTTTCTTGAACAATGAAAATAAACAAACGCCTCATTAAATTAACCACAAAGTTTTCATTTCTTAAGAAACTCTCCTGGGACACAGGCCACAATGAAATAATCTCAGCAGAAAACATGCCTGCATGTGCACACTCACATTTTATAGAAGCCTGTATACTGCTCTGAGTTTTGTTGTGACCATTAGTGGAGAGGTTTTAATAGTACATTCAGTAGTTGCTATATGGAATAACAATACAACTGGTGGGCTGAAGAGAGCACAGCATACAAAACAATTTAGATGTTAGAATGGCCAAGGCCAGCTACATTGTGCTATGCCCTAAACAGCACCTGTAACAATAAGATCAAAGCACTTGTGTTTAAAAATGATTTGCAGGTTGACTATAGACAGCTTCACACGGGCCAAAGGAAGTGATGTTGTGACAGTGTGACAGCACCGAGGCTCAAAGCCAGGTGCCAGTACAGTGTACAGCAGCTCACTTGTTAGTTGAAGGAACACACTGTACTATGGCACTCAGCAAAGCTTAGACACATCAAACAAAAAAGTGAAATCAGAAGATTAACAAGTAGAGCAGCACATATGGAGATAGGCAGACACTTTCTTTTAACCTAGACCTTTGTTGTTTTAATAATTGATACAAAGTAGCAAATGACTCACTAATTGCACATCTAAATTGTAACCCAACCTGCAATCAATCACACATGGCATAAATTCTGTTCTTATTTGAAGCTAAATCCACCACAGCACAAGCAGTAGCCTCTCTAATAATTGCATTAGTCATAATCTCAAAGTATTTCCCACTTACTTGGTTCCAGTTTTGCTTGCTTTTCAAGCTGATCCTCATCCCTATCGCCAGAAAGATCTCTGAATTGTTACCCCACAGAGCCTGCTCTGGGACTTGAAGAACACTGTGGTACATTTCATGGTGTGATTCCTCCTCTTTTAGTGTCTTATTTTCCTCCAGTATCATTTTAGCTCGTTTGTTCCAGTCCAAAGTCAGAATCAGTGACGACTGTACCAGATATTAGCAAGCACTCTGTAAAACCCCTAGTAATGAGTTAGGCTTATGTATGTCAGCTTTTGTTTTGCAGCACAGATTCTGGATGTTTAAGTACCCTTTCCACTGGACAGTTATCTCCTCAAGTCTCTACCTTTTATGCCCAAGATATACTTCTTTTTAATATATTATTTTTAATTAATACAGGTCACATCATGCCACAGATTAACCAGCTGTGGGCCAAACAAATATAAAGGCAGAGCAGTATGCAACAATAAAAGCTGGGCTCAAGTACAGACAAAATGAAGTAAATTCTGGCAATTAGGAAATACATGGGATGCTCAAGGAACAGAGAGATGGCATTTGAGAACTACCAAATATGAATTCAGACTTTTGCAGGATCCTCACTAGGAAACAGACATGTCAAAACCCGTATTATCATAGAATGGTTTGGGTTAGAAGGGACTTTAAAGATCATCTAGTTCCAGTCCCAATGTTAAAGCAAAACTTGGCAGTATTTACACTCTCAGCCTTGTTCCGAGAGTCCATAGTTAAGTCTCAGCCCTAGCATGAGCTGGGTGTAAGGAGAGTTTCTTGGTTAAAGCTTGGAGATGCTTCCAGGAGCTCAACACCCACACACAGTTACACCCACTACAAGCAATGTTTACCTACTCCAGCAAAGACTATTCCAGTGCTGATACCGTCTCACTTTTCTTTACCCCCACTATGAATCTTCTGCCCACATCCTGCAGAGAAACAGATTCAGCTAAAAGGTGCCAAGTTTTCACTGTTCAGTTCACCCCCAGACCACTCCCAGCAACTGAGTATTTGGGTACGTAGTCTTTGGCTTTAGTGCAGTTTTGCAGAAATATTTTTATTGACTCTAGATGTTAATACTTGCACAGCCACCTTGTAAATATAGGGGACTAAACAAAAAAAGTTTACTCTTTCTGAACGCAGTTTTTATCCACTCAACATCTATTTTTATGCTGCCTATGTTATAATCCTTTAACTTTCACTTTCTTCTTATATACTGAGAATATTTTTAGTAGAAGACAGATGACATCAGGCCTTCTCATTTTGTTTTCTCTATCTATTGGCATTCTACCTCCCTTCTTTTCTCGTGACTCCTCTCTACACAAGTAAATAAAGGAAGTAGGAAGAGTTTCTTTGGACACTGTTTTATGTAGTATGGAATTGCTTCCCACTTCATTCTTGTCATAAAAGTTGAGCTGCTTTTTCCAATTTCAAGATTTTCAGCAAAACACCTCACATTTGCAAGTCATCATCTTAGCTTATCACCTTCTCAATCCAAACCTCCCGTGTGGAAAGTGTTCAAACACTGTCAAACTTCAAAGCACACAAACAGCCACATTAAATGTGTGATTAGTCCCACTGAAATTAAAGCTAAACACATGCAATTATTTGGTTTTGTAGACTAAAAAGATGTAAATCAAACAAATTCCTTTCCAAATCCTCCTACTTTGTTAGTCTCAAGTTCTTGTAAACCTTATGAGACTAATTTCACATGAAAAGGTAGCTTTTACTATGAAGATTTCTAAAATACATGCCTCATACAGAGTTACTTTTTTTCCAATTCAAAGCCTGTCCTCAGATATCTTTGCACAAATCCCATTAACGTTAGTACATGTCTAAAGGCAGAATTTGAAACCTGTAAAGAACTGGGTCACTGGACAATGGTAAGCCTCAAACCGAGATTTCTTTTTTGAGTTATAGCAAGAGAAAAATACCTCTTCCCTCAGGCATTATGCGAGCATTCACATTTGTCTGTAAACAATACCGAACACTTGAAACTTGATAGGTTACATTTCATCCTTGCTCACTTAGGACTTTTCCCTTTACTACAGCTAATAGCCATTTAGTCCTTAATGCAGTGTTTGTAGCCAGTGCTAGATCATCCAAGTACACCACCCTGGGGGCTCCTGACTGCAGATTTCAGGGCCTGGTTCACTACAAGCATAAAACCAGTACATCGTAACTTTTTTTTTTTTTTGTAAAGGGTCCCACCATTTTTCTGGGGTTTTTTGGTCCACAGTAAAACTGTTTTCACATATTAGTCATACAAAGTAGCTTCTGTCTTGCCTCTTATGTTTTATCTAACACTGGTAATAAGATTTCATTATCCCAGTTCTACGATACAGCATAACCAGGCTTGAGATCTACAAGCAGGAAGTCCATGGACAGACAGGTTTATTTACAAACTAGTTCTACATTNTACATGCCAGTATTTTGTCTCAAGAAAAAGTAATCAACAATAATTATGCTCTAACTTTCATCAAGATAACTCTAACCCCAGGTTGCTTTTGGCACAATTCAAGTCCCCACCATATACTGAGTATACTTAGAGATATAAATTCACTTTTTTTTACCTTTTTATTCCAGGAAGCCTTAAGACAGATGTTAACTTTTTGTCCAAACCTCAGATGTTCTTTTCATTGTTAAATTTATACCCTTGTACTGCAGAGCCAAAGCTCTTCCAATCCCCTGTATTCTAAATTAATCCATCAATCCCCTTTCCTCTGTGTTTTTTGCCCTTGGCAAATCATTAGCCCAAGGGAGAACTCAACAGAAAAAGTTAAGATTTCACTCAGACCACAGCTGAAAATATATTTCTTCTGTCTCTGCAAAAACTTCACTATCTGAGATGCCATCTCTTGCAGATTTTTCTCTCCTTAACACATATCCAACTTCACTGCACAGTCACAAATTTTCATAGCTGCCCCTTCCCATTCCACTATCTCCTCAGGCAGTCTTCCCCTGGGCTATATTTGTACTCTGTCTCTATTTGACGTAATCAATTTCAAATAAAAAACGTTCTCACATTAAGTTCTTGGACCAGTCCTTGATTTTCTGACTATTATCTTTTGGTCCCTTCTCAAGGCCTACACTAATATTTTGAGGCGTAGCTAAACTCATTCAAAGCTTTGAAACCTTTTGATTCGAGACTTGAAAGCAATAATTGGGATTCCTCAGATTTGTTTCAATCTTTAAACATAAGGAGATGAAAGTTTGCCACAAAGTAAAGCTATGTCTGGCTGTTCAGAACTAAGGTGACACTTCAGCCACAGACTTGGAAAAGAAGTGTCAGTTGAATTTGGACAAGCTGGACCCCTCATTACGTGTACAGTTATTAACACACACGCATTCTCCACTTCCACTCTAATGCTGCAAATCACTCTTTTGAATGAAAGTTACTGTTCCACTCCAGCACTGCAAATCTCCTGATCCCGCTGCCTCCTGCCAAAGTTCCCTCATAGGCTGCTTCAGTACAGCATGTTGTGTGTTGATTCTTTTGGCATAGAGCTCCCCAGTTCACTCTCTTTCATCTTTACGGCCTACACAAAGTCAGTGCTGGAAAGTGCAAAGAGTGCTATTAAATACGACTGCCGTGGACTTCAATTTTGAACGACAAGTTTGAAAAGGCACTCAACCTAGAAAACCTGACAAATTCTGAGGCTCTCATGTGAAGGTATCATTTGAATGTTGAAACAAAACCATATGCTACAGAAAAAAAAAAAAAACAAAAACCAAAAAACCCCAAAAACCAACCAGACTCAAATTCCCCCTCTCCTACTTGTACCTAAAGGTTCTGCTACACTAGCACTTCTCTGAAGAGTCTGAGGAACTCCGAGCTCTCTTCAACTTAACTGTGGTGCCCATTTGCTCTATGGCAGACAGGTATCTGGGAGTAGGATGAAGCTAACTGGGATCCATTTTCTTCACTTCTAGAAGAGAAAGACGGAGATCACCGAATGCCATATTCTGACCCGCCCGAACACGCCACAAAGCTCCCTGCAGTCCAATGTCCTCGGACAACTACTGAGGACTCCAGATCGAGAACTACTCACATGGAAATGCTACTTCTCGGCTCAACCTAGCGGATTCCTCTCTTTCTGCAGTGGGATATAAAATCCATGCGTGTGGTGCCCGGTATAGAGCGCCGGAGCCCTGCCTCACCCCTTCCCTTCTCCCCACAGCCTCCCTCAGGGCCTGCCAGCGCGTGCCACCCCAGCACCTTCCCGCTCCTTCGGCCAGCGGGGACGGGTCTTTATGTGCTAAGTATTTACACTCGCGGCCCCGGGCAGCAGCAAGAGGGCTTGTGTGATGGTGAAACCACACGCCCGGTTTGTTCGAGATGCCCCGGGGCAGCGGCGGCGGCGCAGGGCGGATCCCGCCTCCACACACCTGCCTCCCGCCGGGCCCGGCCTCCCCTTAGACGGCGATGGGCAGGACCCTACCGCGCGCGCTTACGCACTCTGCGTCCAACACGCTAGCACCTACGGCATTTGCGCAACGAGAGAGAGTTCTCTCTCAGGTGCAGCGCTCGCGTTGACGACACTACGGAGATTTCGTAAGGAACACTAACCTCTTTGAGGGGCTTTACGCAAACAACGCTCCTAGGTGTAGGCTTGGCCGCTCCCAATCGTCGTAACCGCAGAAGCTCTCTGAACTGCAGAGACCTCGGTCCATGGGGGGCGGGTAGGATTACGCAGTTTACGCAAGAAGTAGCGGCCCCAGGTAGGAAACCGGACGGGCTGAGCCGAGAAACCTTACGTCAATTCCGTAAGGCTGCGCTGGCCTACCGCGAGGAGGGAGGAAACGGCTGGTTCCGCGCGGCTACGGAATTGGCGTGGCGGCCCGGCATCCCTCTACGTAGTTGGCGTAAGGCTCTCTCTCAGGTGCAGGGAGGGGGCGGGCTCACGTTGCCCGGCAGCCCCAGCCTATGGGGGCGCCTGGCGCTGTCACGTGCTGGAGCCCCGCTCGCCGCTGCGGAGCCGGAGGAGCCGGACGGGGCCACGGAGCCAGGACGGGGCCAGGGGGCTGCGCTGGGGCCGGCGGCGAGCGGGGTGAGGCGGGCGAGCGGCGGGGCTGGCGGCGAGGAGGGCTCGG
>VWZI01015448.1:1349011-1363954 GCA_013396835.1 Psilopogon haemacephalus
GCCCTCAGGGACCGCCAGCCCGCGGGCGGGGGCGGCCATGGGGGGCTCGGCGCTGCGGGGGACCCGGCGGTGCAAGGGGGCTTGGCGATGAAGAGGAGCTCATTGATGAGGGGGGCACTCGGCGCTTGGTGAGGGCTCGGCAGTAAGGAAGGCTTGGCGCTGAGCGGGGCTTAGAGATGGGGGCTCAGCAATGAGGGACGCGCCGGCGGCCGCCCTTTCCCCGGCTGCGAGGCGCGTACCTGTCCGCGGGCGCGCAGGTGCAGGCGGGCGCGGGAGAGCTGCGACCAGTTTATAGGACACAGACCTGCCCGGTGTGCGTCGAGATTTCCTGGCGGCCAGGGCGAGCGGTCCCGTTGCTGACAGCCCGCCGTGGCCCGCCGCTGCCAGGAGCCGTGAGAGAGGCGATGGGGGACGGTTCCCCGCGGGCTGTCCGCACCGCAGCCGCGGCTCGCTTACCATCAAAAGTTTGCTCTGAACCGGTGGGTGCAGCGCATTGCCCTGGCCGCGCCTCCGGCCCGCTGTGTGAGGCTCTGGGTAGCCCGGCAGCTTCTGGTCCCGCGTCCCTCAGGTCCTCTCCCAGGCTTCCTGGTTGGGAGAAAAAAAAACAAAACACATTTTGTTGTATGGTGTTGGTTTGGGTTGTTGTGGGTTTGTTTTTTTTTTTCCTTCGCACCGGATTTTGTTAATCGTTAACCCACTAATTTTCATGGAAGTGAGAACTTGAAAAGGGATAACTGGGGAGGCATCTGCAAGCTACTGAGTGAAGCAAAACTTCGTTTTTGAATCAAAGTAGAAATACGCATTATCTAGCTAAATGTCTTATTATTTATTTACATGGCTCTGAAAATGGTGCCGTGTGATTTACAGAAAGTAAGAAGAAAATGTCCTGCTCCACCAGAAAGTGTGTTCCCAATGGCTCATGCGCAGGATATGGCAGTACAAAAAAAAAAATTAAAAATCTATAAAGCCGGGGGTCCTAAAGATGCCTGGATTTTTTTTTGTTTCTTTAGGTGTATACTGTCATTTGTTAAAGTACTTTTTAGAGTTCTGTCGTACTTGTCCGGAAAACTTAGAAATTCTAAGAGTGGCTAAAGTAAAGAGAGACCTAACTGGGCGTTGTTGTTAGAAACATGGATGGGGAATTTCAAATCTCTAGCTCCAAAAAAATGTTGGCGCAACTTTAAGTTAAATTAAAATAGCTGGGCTATTTAACTTAAATTAAAATAGCTGTGTGTTCTAGCGAGCATTTGAAACCTGGCCTTTTAAGGTAAAGGAACAAAATTTTAAATTTCCTTCGTTCATGCAGAAGAACTTAAGATCCTTGGAAAGAATGGAGCAGGCAGGGCTGTTGGCAAAACTTGGGCTTAGGCTTTTTTATATTTAAGGATTTTTTTTATGAGACCCAAAGGAAGCGAGTATGGAGGCAGGGAGGGCTTAATGTTTGCAGGAAGGAAGGAAGGAAGATGGAACAGTGCTGTCTGTACTTGGAGAGGAGGCCTTGAAAGCCACACTTTTGGAATGGGAAGGGAGGAAGGCCTGAAAGTGTCTCTGCAGAAGTTGTATTGTTGTATTCCTTTAGTTTTGTTGTTCATAGTCACTGGAAAGCAAAGGGATTTTCCAAGAGTTTAAATAGTCCACCTCTTAGATTGGCCATCACAAACGTGTAAGAGCTGGATTCTAGTTACATATCCTATCAGTATAGAGAGGAAGAAGAAATCCATATCAGCATACTGTGCCTGGCTGTAGCTTCTACTAAATTCATGGTCATTTTTAGGAAGTTGCCTCTGGAAGTTCTTGGCATGTGTCATTTTCTTCTCTCTGAAACTTTCCAATCGTTTTCCACTGCTTTATGTTAGTGTGGGATAGAGAGAGGAGAGAAAGTGGGTAAGGATTGCTGATGATGAGGTTTTAATATTTGCAGTGTTCTGTTTCCCAGAATCTTGTCACTGGTGGTGCAAGTCCAGTGCTGCTCTGACATTACCATTTGAATCTTAACAGTCCTTACTAATGTTTTTATTTCTGTTTTCTAGAAGAGTTTGTTTACCTAGGCTGTTCATCCAAACTAATTGTCAATATTGACCTATTGACTATTGCTATCTCCACAAAGAAGATGCTGATGAAGTGCCAGGTCTTGCTCCAAGTGGTTGACAGGCTAAGTGCAAAGTAGAAACCTCAGACTTAATTTCTTGGGGAACTAGAGAAAGATTTTGTGGAGAAATCCTTGTGTGTCAGCGGGAGCCCCAGGTGACAACTGGTGTGAATGTTGCCGAGGAAGTGACTGAATCCAGCGCTCAGGTTTGTCCTAGAAAAAGGAATTTCAGACAGAACTGAAGGAGTAAGTAAATTGAAAGATAAACCAGAAAACAGCAAAAGGCATGTGAAGCCTCAAAGTTAGCAAAGTACTTTAAACTCTGTGGCATGCACAGACTTTGTATGATCCTTGTTTCAGATTTGTAAGCCCTTTTTTTCCCATGAATTTTCATTCAGTAATATGATGCTTAAGGTTGCAGAGCCCTCTTTTGAAGGCCCTCAGTTAATGCTTCTCAAAGGCCTGTGGGGGGACTGAGTTGTTTTGTTATTTTCTTTAACTGTGAAATCCTGTTTGGAAATTAAAAAAAAAAAAGCCTTTAAAAATAATCTTCAAGAAGCTGCTTTTTATTGTGAAAACCTTGCTGTAGAATCATAAAAGCTGCACTTTTCCACGTTGCTTTGGAAGCAGCTGAACTTTGTAACTTGGCATGTAAATAGAGCTCTTTGAAGAGCACGTCCATGACTGGAAAGAGGAGAGGGAAATGCCCTGGCTGGTTAACAAGCTTTTGAGCATGTAAAAAGCCACTGTGAGTGTGCTTGTTGAAGTGTCTGTTAGAAGTTTGTAGAGTCTTGTCCTTGGCTGTGGTGATGAACATACATCTAGAAGTGGCCAACAAGTGTAAATACCAAACAGGAAAAAAAAAGACAGTTTGTGTATACTTCTGTAGCCTGGGCTGGGTGAGGGAGAGTACAGGAGCAGTTGCAAGGAAGGTATCTGGGAATCTGTTGGTCCTCTGAGGGAGATGCTGGGTGAATGAGAAAGTAGTGGTTCAATCTACACCTGGATGAGCTACCTCTTGGTGAGTTAGGATTTATGTTAAGCCTGACCATGCCAACAGAGGACTTCAGTGTAGCATTTTGATCTCTGTAACTTGCTTTGTTTTGAGGCTGGAAGAGGGAGCGTTTTTTCTGTTCTGACAACATACACAAGGAGTGCTTGGCTGATGTGGTGCCCTGGATTTGCTATAAACTGAGCAATACTGGCAAGTAAGGAGTGTTTTACTGCTGTCTGTGCTGCAGTGATGAAATAAAAAGGAAAATTCCTGATTAAAGCAACATGAAAAACAGTTACAGGCTTGAATAGCAGAAAAATGCAAGTCTCAAACATTTCTGTAGAAATCATAGTTTGAGTACATTTGTTGAACTTGCAGCATGATTTGACAAAGAGAAACTTTATACTTCAAAGTTAAGGAAGCAGAAGCCTAAGCTGCACGTCCTGAAAATACTTGCTTATATTTTTTATTAAAATCAATAATTGATACAAGCTACAAGACATGGGAGGATTTTTGTTTTTTTTTTTTAGTTCTGCATTTCTTGGCACTTCTGTAGCTTTTCCTTCTGCTCAGCAGTAGCTGTTCTAGGGGTACAGTAGTGCTGTAGTAGTGCTTCTACTTCTGAGCAATATGTCAGAAAACGTAGATAAGTGGCACTGTCAACTCACAGAGAGACAGTTTCTGTTTAACTTTTTTGAAATCCTCAATTCATCTCCCTTTGAAAAGAAGCATGTGCAGGAATTCATCCAACTTAGTGAGTTAAACATAAACTTCTTGCAGTTTGGATTTTTTTTTACTTTATTTTTTAGATAAATTGCCTTAATTTTTTGTTTCTCTCACTCTAAACATTGTGGAATGGAAGAGGACCGAGAGAGTTCTTGGAGTTCTCCACTCCATGTGGGTCTGTTGCCTCTTGTTCATACTTTTGCTTTGCCATGCATATGTTGACCTTTCTGCTGATTTCCTATGCAGTACTGGAATGTAGACAAGGTGCTGTTTCTGGGAGAAGCGCAAGAAAAAAATCCAGGGTATGTCATTGGTTGGGCTGTAACAGAAAGGTATGTGAAGCATGGTACTGGGCTGCTCTGCTCTTCTTTTGCTGGCTAAATCCAACAGCTCTGAGGCTAATTCAGTGTGTGGATTTTCCATGCACCTGATCAGAGCCACTGTGTTACTGGGCAACCTACATGTTTGCCAGTTGGTTTCTCAAGTTATAAAGGCTGTGGATTATTAAAAGCCATGCCCTTGTTAGTTTACTTTTGTTGTTGTTGTTTAGGTTGTTTTGTTTTGTTCTTTTTTTTTTTCTGCAAAACTTCATAACTTGTAGTAAAATACTTTCATAATGTGCTGGTAAGTTAAAAGTGTTAATGGATGCTGAAGAGGAATAATCTTATGAAACCAAGTGCTAGCTTATTTTAGGGGATCTCTTAGATTGTGAAAACTTAAGTGATCCTGCAGCATGGGTTGATTTAAATTAGTTCTCTTGTGTTGTGGTTTGGCATACTATTTAAGAGCCTCAAGAAGCTACTTGTGATTGACATAACAAAATGTAAATTATATGCTGTTTTACTAGGCTCTAATTTATCTGTCGTAAGGTTTGTGTACCAACAGTACTAAGATCTTCTTGCAATACTGTTTCTCTTTCATGCAATGTCTACATAAGGGAATTAAATTACTCTTAATTGTATACTTGAAAATAAAATTGGAATGTGTCCGGCTATCACAGTAAATTAAATTTTGCTGCTTCTTGGCTCTTTTTTTTTGGTGCATTTACTTTAAACTGACTTTATTGAAAAATTAAATGCTTGAGTATCTAGTTAAGAAGACTCTTACTAGTGGGTAATTGTGAGATGTCACAGAACTTGAAGAGATTGTAGGTTTTAGACGTGAAACTTTGATGTAGTTAGTGCTGAAGAAGTGAAACAATGATTGAAGCAGAACTTGGCATTTGGTTTGACAGTAAATGAACTCAGTGTAACTGATGTTGCCTCTTAGAAATTGTCGTGTAGTAGAAATAGAAAATGGTGAGCTGATTTTAGAGCTCTTTACTTCTTTATTTCCTCAGATTCTTGGGAGGGGAGATGTTTACATTAAGCATATTTCTTGTTTGACTTGTAATACAGCAAATTTGGGTGTTAGCATTGTGGCTTTTGGACCCTAAAGTGTCTTTAGTACTCCCTAGTATGATGGGACTCGTGGGAATATTTCTCCCAAGCTGCTGGATTGTATTGACTGTGACCCTACCCAAAATCTTCCCCTCAGCCTAGCTCTCCACTGGCAGTACCTGCCTTCCTGGAAGAGCAGCAACAGACCACGGGGGGTGTGTGAAGCCCAGGCCCACCAGCTGTGAGGCTGGTTTGGAAACAAGGCTTGGATGGCTGTGGAGATGAGCTTTTGTAAAAGCTCATTGTGGAAGCTGAGGAGACTTGAAATTTAGGAGCAGGCTCTTTTTGGCTACACAGCACTGCCGTTTTCCTCCAGCGAGATTTTGCCACAAGGTGGTTTATCCAGTGCTAGTGATACTGTGAAACTGATACAGGGTTTTTTTGTTGTTGTTATTTTGGGTTTTGGTAGGGTGTTTTTTTTTTTTTTTTAATTATCCTGTATTTTAAAGGGAGTAGGGTGGCTCCTGTAACAGTGAATTGTGGTAAGTCACTGCTGATCTTTCAGAAGGCATCGAAATTTTAATAACTTTTTGCAAGACATTGGGTGACTGTTTGCTGGGGTTTTTTTTTTGTTACTGTGTAGCAGACACGGCATTGTTACCAAGAACCTATTTAATCCTTTTCATAAACCTGGTATCCCTCTTCCATGTCCTTGTTTTTTTCTCTTTTAAAAGATTATACAAAATACAGCAAGGGAACAAGCCAGCAAACTGCACCCCTCTGAATTTGGTTACCAGCTGAATTTGGTTTTCAGTAGGTGACCATCTTAAAACTGCTGGCTGGTTTCCACCCGTCTAACTTCAATGGTCTTTTTACAACCTGCTTGGTGAGAGACATTCTACTAAACAGGTCACCTGGAGACCGGCTGAAAGCCTGCAGTTGAAACAGTACAAATTAGTTCATGTTTAACAAAACAAAACAAAACCCCAACAAAACAAAAAGCCAACCAAAGAAAGAAAACCCCACCAAATTACAGCTTGTATTGTAGAGAAGAAAAGGCATTCGAGTTGTCTGTCCCGTGTGAGTCAGCTGTTGAGAGGGCAGCTGTGTTTCTGTGGTAGTGTGGTCAGAAAGGGTCGGAAGGTGTAAGCTTGTGTAGATAAGATGAATGGGATCGGGTTGTGGATGTTTTTGTTAACTATAGAAACAGATAAGGTGTTATCAGTGGATCTGAAAGTGCTGACTAACGTGTGTTAACATTTAATCAATTTTGGCGTTAGATTTAAATAGCAGCTATTTATGTGGTGTTAATTATCCGGTCCTAAGCAGGGCTGCCAGCGGCTGGGGAGCGGTAGCCCTCAGCACAGCCTGCGCGGCTGGTTTTTCCAGCTATGCTGTGTGGCGATGTGGTAGGTGTGTAGCTGGTGCTGCATCTAGGTGAAGACATCAGTTCTCCAATATGAAGACAAAAATGAAAAGTAGTCACTTATCTCTGATCTTTAATGCCTCTGTGCTGTAGGGACAACTCTTGCATAGGGAAACTTGCTCCTTTGCTCTGGTTGTGGGGTGGCTGTAGTTTGATCTTCTATTCATTCAGTGCAGTTCTACTTCTCTGCTTAATTTCCATATGTATAATATGACAGGTTTTGAATATTTGCCTTAATGGGAAGGACTCTGGAATAGAAGGGGGAGCTGTAGGCATAGGGTGTCTTCAGGGAGTGAAGTAGTGGTGAATACACACAGCTACTGGAAAGCTGGGAGCTGGCCTATGATCACAGAATCACAGAAACATTACAGTTGGAAAAGACCCTGAGCATCAAGTCCAACAGTTATCCCTACTCTACAAAGTTCACCCTTAAACCATATCCTCGAGTACCACATGCAATATGATGGGACAAGTAGGGGAAATGGAGCTCCAGGATAATAGATTATATGGAAGACTATAAAGTGCTTGTACAGAAAACTGAGGATTGGAAGATGCCCGTAAAAGTCTGAAAGTGTTTAACCCAACAATATCATATAGTAGCTTTGTACCCTAGATTCAAGCCTGAACTTACTTTAGATTAGAAAGGGAGGGTTCAGGTTGGATTGTAGATTATTATGGAGGTGGTTTCTAGAAACGTGACTAGCAAATTGGATTTGTTTTCTTTCTATATAGAGACATGAAAGGAGGGGTCTCCTGGTAATACTTCAGTTCAGCAATACTTTTGTTAGTTACATAACTTCTCATCCTGAAAGAAAGAAAAAGAAAAATTTGTACAGCCTCAGTTCTTGGCTTCTGCTGTCCTTTTCCTGAACAGTAAGTGCAGTGAGAGCTGGAGTTTATTTTTTTTCCCCTCTTAAGCAGAGTAGACTGAAATCCTACCTCAATCTATTGGAGTTGGCAGCTGGACTTTAAAGTGAAATTACTTGGGCTCATCTTATTTCCCTCATGAAGACTTTTAACATTGCTATACTGAGAAGTGAGATCTCAGATACCTGCTGGAATTATTTTGTAAATGCATACAGTACAGAGAGTTTTGGATTTGTTCTTCTAGTCCTAATTTCTTTCCCTTTGCTCTGATAGCCAGCTTAGCTCAACAGAAGATGAGAGGAAAACAAATGCCCAAGAGCTGATTTCTCCCCACCTCTGCTTTGAAGAATGCCTTTTCATGTCTTGTATTTTTAGTGATTGTCATCTCTTCAGAGAGCTGAAAGTGTTTGGTAAGCAGCCACTCAGTGTCCTAATGCTTCACAATCTCTTGATGTCTAGATAATTGGACATAACAAATAGATTAGGTCTTCTTTGGTTACTTGGTCATGCTGTCCAAGTCTTTAGTCATATGGAGACTTAATTTGTTTCTTTAAAGCAATCAGGTAGGCCATTTGGACGACCTTAAGGAGTGTATCATTTGCTTGAAATGCAGTGTGTCTTATGGCAGTAACTGGGAATGTTACCTTGTGTGCATCACTGTTGAGCCCAGAATAATTCTGAGCATTCCTTCTAAAACTGGAAACTGATAAAAATCTCTGTGAGTAAACTCTTCATAATAAGGCACAGAGTAACACTCAGTGAAGAAGATCTGGTGATTAAACTGAAGGCATTGATTAGAGGGTGCATTTGGCCTCTCTTGAGGTTCTGCCCACCGATTTACTGCACAATTAAATGTGCTCTGGTAAATCTGGTGACAAGTGTTCTAGAAAAGCCAGGAAGAAAGGCAGATACTGGGAAGGAGTGGAGAGACAAAGCTGATAACTTCTTTGCTTCTAGTGGGTGAGGGTGAAATTGGTGACTGCCAAAAATATGAGCTCAGAGAAGTAGCTTGTTCTGCTCTGAGCCCACATCTGTACACACCTCCTCATCTCTACAGATGGCCAGGAGGCTGAAGAGAGAACACAGTTGTCTAAATTTGAGAAAGAGAAAAGAATCATGACTCCCACCTTGCAGACGAACAAGAACCTCCTGTAACTGGGGTATTTTCAACAATAAAAAAAATGTGGTTGAATTTTCAGTCTCAGCAAAATATGTGAAACCCAACACTGTTTGTAGTTGCTAAATAAATTTTTCTTTTGGTAGTACTTTGTATGAGAAGATGATTGGCTGGAACTGTGCTCTTTATTCCTTCAGAAGTAGCTTGCTAGGGAGTAAACTTGATCTAGAAGTCTTCTTTGCATGCTTATGCTTTAACAACTTGCAAGATATTTTTCCACTTCAGATGTCATAATACTTCACATTTAGGAAAAAAAAATAATATAGTGATGATAATATTTGAACTAATTGTGATAAAAGGCACAAAAATAAAACCAAAGTATTTTTGTCTTTATGTTGCTTTCCTACCAACGTTAGCGTGGGAATAAGATTGTCTTTTGTGGGTTATTTCCATACTGTTTGCTTTATCTTTTGGCAGAATTCAGTCACTTTCCTTTTGTTAGCCCATGGGTTGTTTAAAGTGGGTAGCTGGGAGTCAGCATTATTTAAGTAGTCACCTCTTCACCAAAAATCTATTCTTGTGGATGTGACCTCATGTAATAAACCAATAATAAGAGCAGTTTATTAAGTACACCTTTGATAGGTCTCTCATTAACTCTTGTTCTTTGTCAGCAGGGTTTCAATACTGAATGTTCCTGAATATCCTTGACTGCATGTATTGCTGCCCTCCACCCCAAACACTGAAGAATCTAAAACTAAACAGCAATGTTGTTTAACTTTGTGCAATTGGTCAGGAGCCTGAGCCTTGTGCCAGGTTTCAATGTGAAACAAAATAAGACTGTGGAGTCAAGAAAAAAAACTCTTGCAAAGAGTGCTTATATGGAACCACTGATAAAGCAGTGACTCTTGAAGCAACGTGACTTACTAAAGCAGGTTCTTAAAAGGGAGATGAGATGTGGCCTGGCCTAAACATTCTTCAAGAAATTGCAGTTCTTAATTAGCAAACTTAACCTAGTGCAGAGGTGCAATAGTTTGTGTTCCTTAATATGGATTCTGCATTAGTATTAAAATAGTTGGATGTTATAAATGGATGTGCTTTTTCTGCATAGTTGGGTAGGAACATACCTCTGTTTGGTTTCCTGCTGAGATGCTTCCAAGTGTGCTTTTAGTAATGCAACATAAGCATAGTGTCATTGTCATAACAGCATTCCACTCTGTGAGAAGTTGCAGCAGCACCATACAAAGATGCATTTGTTGTCTCCTTTACAGGATGATGTCAGTCATCCTTCCAGCACCATGTCTGCAAAACTTTCTCTGATGGCTGTGTCCATCTGGTTCCATAAAATTTTGGAGGGGAACAAGTGTACTGAAACAATATTAAGGGTCAAGTGGAAGAGTTTGCAGAGACAGAGTTGAACTGCAGTGATTGGGATCAATAAACTGCCCAGTGAGGTAGAGAGAGTCCAAATGAAACTGTTCGTATTTGGAGTACCCATTTACTGATGCTTTTGCAGTTACTGCAGGGTTTGAATATCATTGTACTGGTGCATCTGCAGTTGCTGTAGAAACTGTTGGCTCAGACTGTCTCCTTGTAGTTCTCCTTCAGAAGATGGACTGATCGAGGAGAGCTTGTCTGGGCATGGGACCCAGTGGTATGTTTATTGTTTTCTTTCACGCTGTGATCTGTAATCTTTATTTTAATACAAATCCCTTGACTAGTGTCTTTTCTTTTGCTTGTAAATGTTTGATCTGTATGTGGTACTTGCAGCAAAGGAGTTCTCTTGTGCCAGAAGAACAAAGACTTGCTTTTCTGTTTGCAGTGGGCACTACTGATCTGCAGTAGTCGACTGGTTTTACTGCCAGTTTTAGCAGGTGCACCTTGTATCAATGAGTTCTCTTTGCCCTCATCACACTGCACAGTAGTAAGTCTCATGCATGGTACATAGAAGACTGAATTTTGGCTGGCAGATGAGGAGTAAGGAATTTGCTGTACTCTTTCCTTTTCCTTGCTGTTTCCATTACTTGTTCTCCTCTTGTGCTAGAGTTGGACTCGATGTTTGTCATGGGTCCCTTCCAGCTTAAAATATTCTCGCCTAACCAAGTTTGGAATATCTCCTGAAGAGGCTCTTCATATGCATGTGGTAGCAGTTTGTAGATGGATGGGACAGTAGTTCAATAATATGCATACTAAATGCAGTCTTAAATTCTCCTTTGTATTTCAGAATGTTTGAGCAGGTCACAAAACTTGCCAGTCTGTGTGCTGTGGAAGGACCCTGCAGTGTTCATTCACAAAAGCATGCAGAGGGAAGGTTGTTAGTGTGGAAATGATTGAAAAATTATTTCTGGCTGCTTTTCTTGAGGAAAGAAAAATATCCTCTGAAGTTCCTCATCAGGTTGCAAAAACTTTCTCTTCTCTTACTGATACTTGATGTAGGAGGGAGGAAGGAGAGCTGAGAAAACTCATGCTGGGTTGGTTGGTAGGACCTTCTGTGCTGTTGGTCCATGTTGCAGTGCTTCCAGCCTTCAGTAGCACAAAACTGGATCTCCTCTTGCCAGTCTCTCTATAGTGCTGCAGCTCAAGAACAGCTTGCAGATACTCCAGCAGAGAAGTGATTAAACAGGAGCTGTTAAGACCAGTATGGGGCAAAAAAACAGATACTAGAATTTGGTGTCCAGAGGTGCTTGATGCTGAGGAGCAGGCTGCTGAGTACAGCAGGGCTGCAAAGCTTTCCCATATCTTGAGAAATGGCTTCAGTCCCTTGCTAGTGTCCTGAAATGTTCTTTTCTTTCTGGCTCCTGTTCTTCCTGAGAACAGACTGTGTGTCTCCTGCTGCCTAACAAAAGAGGGCCTCCATTGTCCTCTTTTGAAATAGACACATAGGATTCCTTCATCAGCATCAGTTTGGCATTCAGAAGAGTGGAGTGCTCAAAAAAAAAGATGCCTGAAAATAGGACACATTGTGAATTGGATTCCTGAGTTTAATCACACCATATTCAAATACTGAATTGCTAATTTGAATAGTATGAATCTACAGGTAATTGTTGTCAAGTTTTTACTATGACAGTTTGCCAAGCTGACCTGTGAAGGGTGACTGTGAGAAGAGATAGAATAGCAAAAGCAGTTGGCAATGCAGTGTCTGTTGAAATCAAACTGAAGAAGCCTAAGTAATGAGTGGAAAGCTGGAAGGGGAGAGAAGGAGCATGCTCCATGCTTGGTATGTATAGTAAATGAAAAACTACCCTTCCAAATCGTGCCACTGATTTATGGCATTGGGCAAGTCAATCAAGTCAATGAAGTTGTTGGGCAATGGGGTCTCGTCCAAATACACACAGCTTAACACACCTATTACAGCAACTGGAGAAGTGATGCTTCTGAAGTGGTGTGAAATTCTTGTGCATGTGCTAAGGTCTTATTTTTTTTTTTTTTTTTTTTGCTAGCAAAAGCATGTTGAAACTTGATATTGCAATCAAAATGGCAGAGACTTGAGTAATGGTTTTAGTCCAGCCCTATTGCCAGCCCCCCACAAGTTAGCAGTGGATTGTTGGGCAGTACTGTCAGTTTACCCATAGATGGAGAAGGAGTTTCCCAGATTTCTTTTTTTTGTAACCTCTGAGCTGTTTAATTCAATTAATTGTTCATGGTGTTGCAAAAAAAAACAAAAACATGAAAAGCTGCGGAGACAATGCTAGGGAACTTGCAGGGATTGCCAGCTGCTTCCACGGGACAGCTTGGTGGCACCTGCATGCTTTGGTGAGTATCTAGTTGCTGCATTTGTGAATGAGATCAGAGTCTAGAAATGTGATATATGCTCCCCATGGTAAACAGAAAAAAAAAAGCATTACCACTTGGAATTAACACAGTATTATAGGTAGTGTCATTCAAAAAACTCTACTTACTCTCCAATGGAGTCAGCTTTGATTTTTCTTTTAGCTTCTAATTTTCACAGCAAATTTCCAAGAGGAAAAAATACTACAGTTGTGGGTTTGTTTTTTCTTTTTTTTTTTTTGTTAGTACAGAGATAAATGGAAAGTTTCTGTCACTTGTCTGAAACCATGTGTTGAAAGGCATGATTTTTTTTCCAAACAGTTTTGCAGAGTAGTAGGACAAAGTATGATCTGGATTACAGAAGCCACATGCTGGGTCAGTTTAAAGTCTGCCAAGATCTAATTTGCAATTTCTAGAAAATTTAGAAGAGAAACATCTGAGTGCCTGCAGAAATTATCAGTCTAAATTTAACTTGTGGATTTTGTCTTGGTAAAGCCTCAAACTGTCTGGCAGTGTTTGTCCACTAAATTTCAGGGCCAACTTTGTGTCAAGGGTTCTGCACTGGTGGCTCTGACATTCCTTTCATGATCCTGCAGCATCTGAGTTCGAAATGCATTAGAGCAAAATGCTAAGTGAAAAAGTGTAAGATAGACATAATTACTTCCTTTTTATGTCTCTCAAAACAAGCCGGAATGTTGTTAAACCTTATTATTGTTTTCTTTAATGTATTTCTGCAGTTAATTAATGAAGAACTAACTTTTAAAAACGGCTCTTTTTGGCTTCTGAATGCTCTGTTGCATTAAGTGTAGGAGTTTTCAGATATCACTGAGAAGCCCCAATATAGGCTTATGTTTCACAACAGGAGCCATGCAAAGTGAATAGTAAGAACCCACAGAACAGCAGAAGCAAGTGCTGACCATTCAGTGCACAAATCAACAAATCTGTACTTCTTTTTAACAACAAAAAAAAATTAGTAATACAAGTTTCAGTTTTTTAGAGTTGAATTTTGTTTGAACTGTGGAATGAGCTAGACTGAAGGCATCATAATCTGACATTCTCTTGGCTTTAAACATTTTATACTGAAACCCAAACAGATTTTTCTGTTTCTTTGGTTTTGTGCTGACAAGACCATAGTTCAATGTTCTTGTCCCTTCATTTTGTTCTCCTTACTGTGGTGTCTTGTAATGATGATAGTGTTGTGACATGGACTCAGATTTACATAGGTGGCTAAGCAGGCAATAAAAACATTAAGACTCTAATCTGGCTTCCTCCTGGCTCCTCACTGAGGGATGAAAGGTTTTCTATCCTCTTGCCCAGCTTAAGAGAACACCATCAGTTTATATAGTAGCTGTTACTTAACTCTGGGTTTGATCCTGCTGTCTGCATCTTGAACCGTGCACTCTGCTAGCTGGACAGGTTGTGGCTTTCCAAGTGCACCTTCCTTTGAAAACTAAAATACAATAAATCCCATCACTGTTGCTTTTTGTAGCGGCAGATTTCCTGTTATCGAGAGAAGTCAACTGGCTAGACCCAAAATGCAGTTAATGGCCCAAAATAAGCTAACTTAGATTGTTTTTCTCTAGTCTTTCCCCTGACAGTAATTGTGTTAGTGAAAGTGTTACTTTTAGCAACTCTAGTCTATGAGGGGAGCTTTGGGGAGAAAGTGAGAGTTTTGTTGTTGTCAATCGATCTCCCTGGGAAGCTGAGAGCATTTTGAATGCTGTTATTGATTGCACAGTCTGCCTGCTTTCCTGGGAGAAAGCTGGGCATGCACCCTCATTTACACGGCGGCAGCAGCAGCAGCCTGCTGTCACACACTTCTATCTCCTAACCTGCATGTCAAGTTATTAACCTCCACTAAAAAGCGGGTGCCTGGGGCTTGTGGCAAGCATGTTGCCTCCAAGAGACCGATGCTGATCATAGCCTTGTGTTTGGCTGTTCAGAGATGTGTTACTTAATGTCACCAGGGAGAATAAGGTACGATGATTCCCTGATGTAAAGAAAACAGTGAAGGGCCAAGACGGAGGAAGCCTTCTATTAACAAATGAAGAAGTGTCTTACATGTTGTTTTGAGTACAGTGGCACGCTGGAGATGACATCAGGATCCACGAAGAGAGATTAAACATAATTCATAGCCTGTAGGAAATTTAAAGATAAAAGGCCAAACTAGCAGAGCTGTGTCCATGTTCTTAAAAATTACCTTCAGCAGGGACTGGCAGATTTGTACCCACAGCTTCTTTTCCCCCTCAGATGTTATTTAAAATTCAAAAGATAAAATTGAATGTAAATTCTCAAGTGTAAGATGACTGACTTAACACAGTTGTGTTCTCCAGAGACACTGGAGAATACAGTGCTACAGACACCTAAGCTTAAGTTTGTTAATATGATACTGAAATTTAAAATGCTAAAAATAAGCAAACAAAAAAAGGCCACGGAATTCATTACTCCTCTCAGGAAGTTTGTACAGATGTGAGACTGACAGATATAACTTACTCTAAGAAATTTAATTTTGCAGCTTAGGTTGCAGTCCTCAAACTGAGCATTACCACTGCTGATGATCCTCGCTACAGTTGTCCTTTT